>VNJU01010504.1:0-26836 GCA_008042675.1 Drosophila seguyi | reverse complement strand
GACGGACAGACGGACAGACGGACAGACGGACAGACGGACATGGCTAGATCGACTCGGCTGTTGATGCTGATCAAGAATATATATACTTTATAGGGTCGGAAATGTCTCCTTCACTGCGTTGCAAACTTCTGACTAAAATTATAATACCCTGCAAGGGTATAAAAATAAAATACAAAGGGATTTAAAAAATACATATATATATATGTACAGATATATAATTTGCCATATCCTGGCGCAGGCAACTACTAGACCAGGACCAGGGCCAGGACCAGGACCGGGGGACCCTGGATCCCATCCCGTCGGCGGAGATGAAAGTGCCGCTGGGGTGCTAATAAAGTTGCCCGCAGACAAATAAAGAACTTTGATCCGCAGCACCGCCGCTCTATCCGCTGGTGTAGGTGCTAATTTAGACCCCACACACACACATACACACACATGGATGGGTGATGGTGCGTCAGGCATTTCCATTTCCATTTCGATTTCCATTTTCAACAGAAATGAACTCCCGATAAGAGAGACTAAATGTCAAAATTATCAACGCGAGCGGTGAGCAATTAACCCATGAATGACCCCAGAGAAGGGAAAAAAAAGCACACAAACTACTAATAATGTTACAAATAATACCTAGGCATATAAATAAAAAATAAATAATACAATTAACCATATAAATTAATATTTTAAATTTTGGAATCAATAAAATGTATTAAAAAATACTTTAATTAAAATTGTTCTAAAGGTTACAAATAATATATATAATAATATATATAATATATATAGTTTTTACTTGAAAATAATACAATTAAAAATATAACTATAAAAATTAAATATAATTCAACATTTTAAATTGGTAATCAAGAAAATGTATTCAAAAATACTTCAATCAAAATTGTTTTACAGGTTAAAAATAATATATCTATGCATATACACAACAATAATATAAATATAGTTTTTAGTGGAAAATAATGCAAATTAAAATATAACTATAAATATTAAATATAATTCAACATTTTGAATTTGTAATAAAGAAAATGTATTAAAAAATACTTCAATAAAATTTTTTTTACAGGTTACAAATAATATATATATGCATATACACAAAAATAATATAAATATAGTTTTTACTTGAAAATAATACAAATAAAAATATACTATAATACTAAAAATACTATAAATGTTAAATATAATTCAACATTTTAAATTTGTAATAAAGAAAATGTATTAAAAAATACTTCAATTAAAATTGTTTTACAGGTTAACATTAAATTGCCTGAAACCGCCTCAAAAACCTTTCACATTCAATAAAAAATTCAATAAATAATAATAAAAATAAAAAAATATAAATTGCTCATTAACTTCATTTTAGTCAAAGTTTAATATAAAGAAATTTTAAAAATTTTGGACAAGAATATAAGAAAAAATATAAAATAAAATAATACTCGATATATACCTATACTCGATATTTAATAATTCAATAGTTTAATCTTAAAAGTTGCTCCACAAGTTTCTTAGCTACAATTAACTTAGATAAATGTTCAAACTAACATTTCCCCAATGTTAAAATCAAGACTTTTATAAAAATTTATGTAAATGCAACAAATAATTAATTTTAATATACAAATTTTAAAAATTTTGCACAAGAATATAAAAAAAATATATAAAATAAAAGAAATACCTCGATACTCGATTTTTAATAATTCAATAATTTAATCTTTAAAGTTGATCCACATGTTTCTTAGCTACAATTAACTCAGATAAATGTGTAATGTGCAATGTTAAATTCAAGATTTTTATAAAAATTTATGTAAATATAAGAAATAATTCATTTTAAAAGCTCAAAGTTATTTTTCCTTTAAATTTTTTTTATTAATTTTGCACTGTACATTAAATTAAAACAAAAAAAAAAATATAAGAAATATTAGTAAATAATTAATAATTAATAATTAAGTTCAATTTGATGAATAAAAATAAATAAATAAATCTCTAAATTTCAGATCCCACGGACATGGGTTAAAAACCCCTGTGATATGTCCCAGGAGATGGCATATCGAGCGAGGATGAGCTGGGGCACAAAAAAAAAAACCAAAAAAAATACAAGAAATACGAAAATGAAAAAAAAGGCGACTAGCAGGGCACATGGGACAGACAAAGTGCAAATATATGTTGCAGACCACAAAAGCCGGCGTACGAGCCTGCCGCTGCCGAGGCTAAAAGCCAAAAGGAAGGCGGGCCAGAACCGAACCGCAAAAAAAAATACAAAAAGGAAGAGAAACAGAAAAAAAAACACGGCTGAGTGGATTGTGCCTTACCTCGAGATGCCAAAGTGCATCAGGCACTAAAATGCAGAAAATTGAAACAGGCTTTTAATGAAATGAAAGCGCCGCGAGAGATGAGATGCGCGGCTGGCTGGACGCTGGACGCTGGATGCTGGGACCGCGGACCACGGACTGCACCTATCTATCTGGCTATCTGGCTGGCGTCCACGCGGCTCAAAGATGGTGGCAAACGAGAGCGAATAAGGACAGGAAAAAAAAACAGTTGAAACAAAATACAAAATAAAGCGAACACAAAGAGTCAATTAATTAGTAGATGGATCCACGATTATCGCTATATTAACATTGCACAGCAGTTGGATGATCACTGTTCAAAAAAATATATATAAAGTACATATATTTACAGTATTTATTCCATAAGAACGTATATCTCGTCTGCTAAATTTATTATTTTAAAACTTTCCTAAGCTTTACTAAATAGTAAAGAATTAAAAAAACGTTTAGCTTACGTTGGTTATTAATTAATTTAAACCTGTATCCATATAATAATAATATATATTAATTAATTTATTAATTAATTTAAACTTGATTATGTATCTTTATAATAAATACATAAACTACATTTAAAAATCCTTGAAAATATTACGAAAAGTCCACGTTTAAAGTGCCGTAAAAATGATTTTAGAACCAATATTTTTAAATATATTAAATATCTTAAAGCTTATTTATTCCATAAAAACGTATACCTCGCCTGCCAAATTTATTATTAATTACTTTCCCTAAGGTTTATATTTAGTAAATAATTTAAAAAAACGTTTAGCTCACGTTAAATATTAATTAATTTGAACTTGATTATGTATCTTTATAATAAATATATATTAATTAATTTAATTAATTTATTAATTAATTAAAATTTGATTATGTATCTATATAATAAATTTATAAACTACATTTTAAATGCTTGAAAATATAACAAAAACTCTAAGTTTGAAGTGCCGTGAAATTGATTTTAGACCCAAACTTGTTATATATATTAACTATCTTAAATCTTGACATTTAATGATTTTTCTTAAAATTCAGAAACTAATTTAGTCCCAATTTCAATTAATTCTAATATAAATTGAAGCAAGAAAGAAGCTCTGGGATCGGGGAAACCGAATTCGAAAACGTTCATAACTAATCTAAAAACACATTAAAATTAATATGTAAGGCTTTTATGTGTTAGTTTTCAGGGGGTTAAAAAAACTGCCTACGAAATTTAAAATGTAGAAAAATTATAAATTCTAAAAATTTGTAAAAATTGTAATGGTGTTATGGCTATCTTTTTTTTTCTATTGGACATGCCTAGATTGACTCGGAAATGACTGCATTGCCAACTAATGACTGCAATTATAATACTCTCATAATTTTGTTGCTCTTTTTCTCCCAGTGTCCAAGCTGTGGCCGCCGAGTGGTCTTTCCTCTTCTTAAGATAACGCAACACCGGGGAATGGAATCGCTATATACGATTGGGAATCGGAATCGGGAAAGGGAATGCTCCTCGAGTGAAGTGAAGTGGAAGTGGAAGCCACAGTCGAAGTTGAAGCTGAAGCTGAAGCGGGGCGTTCATTAAATGATAACAGAGCGACGGCCGCGTCCGAGTGATAAGGCTATTTGAACTAACCCGCTCCGACAGCTGATACACAGGTAGGAGCAGGGAGAGCAGGATGATCAGGAGCAGGAGCAGGAGCAGGAGCAGGAGCAGGAGCTGGAGCAGGAGCAATAGCAGGAGCTGGAGGAGAACAAATGGATGCAATTCAACTAATGACAATTCCCAGAAACAGAAGACAAGAAAACCGAGAGACCCAATGCTGGGGGTAATGATCAAAACCAAAAGGGGCACCAGAAACAGAAGCTGTAAGGAGAGAAATGATTTAAATACACGCAATCCTCGAGGCGCCACAGCGGACGGACCAAGTCCTTAAATTTATGATGCAATTTGTAAGCAAAAGAAAATAAAAATGAGCAAACAAAACAAAAAAACAAAAAAACACAAAGCAAAACAAGATAAAAACAAAATAAACAATCAAGGAAATAAGTTTATTCTCTCATTCCCCGATTTTGCATTTCCTTTTCCAAAAATTTGATTTGAGAACTTAAAAACTCGAAGCTTTGAGTTTAAAATTTTTACAATAATGCCCCTGAGTCATCAGTGACTCAAAACTTTACAGATCACCTAGACTTTGAATCCCCTTTTCCAGGTAGCCATGGCCATAAATATTAAAGTCCTGAAACAAAAATCGAAAGCTAAGCCCCGCTTTGCATGCCTCCCCATCATCTCAATGAAGATTATAAGCCACAGATATGGATGGGATGCAACATGAAGAGAGAGGGGCAGGAGGAGCTGGAGGAGCACCACATGGAGCGGGAGCAAAACGGCAGCCATCCGGGAATCGCTTTACGTCTTCTTCGAAATATTCATTACAGCAAATTTGTAAAGGCAATCGACGGGGCAGACACCAAAGGGGGTGCACTGCAAAAATTAAGGATATATATCTGAAAAAAATATACTGCTTAACTTGCGATTGAAAAATAACTTTTCCGATTGCCATAAAAAATTTTACAACAATTAAAAACTGAGTATAAAAAAATCAAATCACAACGCATTTCTCTTGAGGTTGCTTAAGATCATTCTCTCTCTCAGGATTTGCCAGGAGTAGCGAACGAGAGAGTTTCTTTTGAGCGGAAGAGAGCCTCGCAATTTTTTCTCTCTTTTTTCTACGTCTGAGAGCGGACTTAAACGTAAATAAATGAGTGTATTGCTTAAAGATCATTCTTAAGATCATTCTTTACTAATCTCTCTCTCCCAGGATTTGCCAGGAATAGCGAACGAGAGAGTTTCTTTTAAGCAAAAGAGAGCATTGCATTTTTTCTCTCTTTTTTCTACGCCTGAGAGCGGATTTCAATGTAAATAAATGAGTGCATTGCTTAAGCCCGAACCCCAAAAAATGCTAAATTAAAATCAAGAAATGCTCTCTTCTTTTTCGTCAGTGTTTGGGAGAAGGGAACAGAGACAGTGGCAGAGCCAGAGGGTCGGATGATGACGCAGTCGGAGGCTGGAACATGACTTGGCCCCGGTCGTCTGTCTGTTTTTTTATTTTTTTTATATACTTTTTTGCCCCTCATCTTGGCCGTGTCCAATGCTGTCTTCCTCCACGTCTCCGCGCTTTTCTTCTCCTTCTTTTTTTTTGCGAAATTATCCGTGGTGTTATTATGCATTATGAGGCCTAATGCGCACAGTTCCTGTGTGTGTCTTCGAGGATCGAAAGACATGCAGGGGAGAGGTCTTGAGGCGAGAATCGGAAAGAAGAAAAAGGGGACAATATCGGTGTACTATTTGCCAACAAAAGCGTTAATAGATCAAGGCGGAAAAACTGATGGGAACGGCACTGTGGAAAGTCATTCAAGAATTTTCCCGCAGACAAAGAAAAAACCAAGCCATGGAAAAATGACATAAAACCAAGGCGACAACTCAATTGAGGTGGTACACTCAAAGGAAAACTAGTACAGTGGTAAAAGGTATATAATATGATAATTCTAACCTAAATTAATATTTATAAACTTAATAAAAGTATAAAGAAATACATATCACTTTGCAAAAAAAAAATAAAATCAAGACATAAGCCCGAAATGTGTGCTTTCTCTGCGTGTAAATAGTGTTAGGATCAAGATTCAAGCTGAATATTGAATGCACGTTTTGTTCCCCCCATTGTTCGCCCCTCCTACTCCTATACTCCTTCTTTATGGCATCCTCTTTCTCTCCCCTTCTTCATGGTCGACGCTCCGCGCTTTTTTCTTTTCTTTCCTCTTTTTTTTTTTTGCTGTATTTTCATGAAATATTGCCCAAGGGGCGGTTCAATTTTGATGCATTTACAAGGTTCGGGGTGTTGGTAATTATAGGGACTTTATGTCTGGAAGTTTCCTTTATGATAGGGTTTTTACTTTCAAGTTCCTTTCATATACCGTTCGCGCTCGCGAACGTTGCTGCACTCGCCTTTGATTGCTGAATTAAGTCGGTCGAGTGGATCTTTTTTTGGGTCTTTTTTTTTTGTTACTTTTATTTACACTTTTTTTTTTGTCGTATCTTTGCCCCGGGAAACGCCCCCCTTCAGGGGTAAATCGGAAAGGTGCGGCAAAGGTCGGACGAAACGTTAGCCCTTGTACGCCTTATATTTTGTTTCAGTGTAGACATTTATATCAAATATAATGGAATATTCTTTTGCTTGAAATACACTAAATATGGCAAGTTTCTGACATGAACATTCGTTAATATTAATATATATACAAACTTTAAATATCGAAAACTATAGCATTTATTGTTAAAATGTAGATTTAATATATTTAATTCATTAAACTTTCTTTACGGAATGATTCTTTACAGAATACTGATTTATTACGGATGTAGTAGCTTGAGTAAAATAGGACTTGATAGTTAGACAAGTTTTGATGTTTATTGATTACATATGTTAAAGACAAAGTGTTTCATAAGAAAAGTATATAAATTTGTCAAGTAATGAAATTGGGCGTGAGATAACCCAACACTTGAAGGCAAAGAAAAAGGTACGCATTTGTTCTTGAAAAATACTTGCTCAATGCGACAAGTTTTTGAAGAGATGTGATATTTTAGACCTACTGAACTCAGTGTTTATAGTAATCAGTGATTACTAGTGTTACTAGCCTCTTCTTTTACATAATTGTATGAGAAATGAGTGGAATGTACATACATATTACAGTTGAAATGTTCCATCAGCTATCCTAAATGGTTCCTTTCTTTAAAGCGTCGAACACGTTCTCTTGCGGCATCACGACAGCCAAATTTTCACGTTTGGCAACCATCATTTTTACTGGCAATTCATCATCATCGCTCTCGAAGTCGGACATTATGTTAATATAGCCAATTTTTCGGGTCTTACGCTTCTTGGCAGAGCTAGAAGGTGTGTTGTCGACAGTGGACTTGTCATCTTGTGACTTGCTGATACTAGAATCCATATCTTGGGTCTTACGCTTTATGGAAGAGCTTGGAGCGCTGCTGGCGATATCTTGGGATTTTCTAGGCAGCCTCCTTAAGGACTTTACGGGCTCCGGCGAGCTGGGTATTGCTGAGGCAATTATTGGTTTCTCTATGGTACTGCAAATTGTGCTCATTTTGTGCTTCAGCTGATTTATGATGCCCTGTTGCGGATATTACGAGATAGAAGAATGAAAGTGAACAGAGAGATATTCTTTGAGCTTACATTCTTCTCGTGCTCAAGGCCAATCAGTTTAATATCCTTCTGCTTTAGGTCCTCTTGCAAGCCGAAAATCTTCCTCTGCAAAGATGATCATAGTATTAGAGATAGATTAATCGTTGTCAAAGGAATGTGTATTACCTTAAGGTTATTTGATATGGTCTTTACTTCTTCGTCAAACACTTTTTTAGCTGCTGATATATCATTGTCCTTCTGCTTACTCTCGTCCTTGAGGCTAGAATTGATCTTTTTTAGCTCCGCTAGCTCAGCCTCAAGACTTTCCATCTTCGCTTGCTCAGCACTCGATGCTCTGTCCCGATGTGCAAGTGCAGTCTTGAGTGCATCTATATCGGCCTGATAACGCTCTCTCTCGCCTTCGAACTCGGCTTTAAGTTCCTGACCTTTGTGAGTCTCCTTAATACGATTTTCCTGTTCAGCTTTCAGGGATTGTGCTTGAGCCTGCACCATGTCCTCTAAGCTTTTGATGATTTCCTCCAGCTTCTTCTTCTGAGCTTGGTGCTCTTGGAGCTCTGCACTGTGCAGGGAGAGTTGCTGGAGGTTTGAGCCTTGAAGCTGCTCGTTACTCTCCTGTAGGTCCTTGAGATCATGTGTCTGCTTGATCACAGTAGACCTTAGGATAGAAATGGTTTCCTACAAACAAAGAGGTTAATTACAATAGGTTGTGGTTTTTTTTTTTGGGAACAATAACTTGCATTGGACGCTTCCTTTTCGGCTTTCAGTTCAATTGATTCCTTGCTGTATTCTTCGTTAATTTCAATCAGAACGTTCCGAGAAGCCTCTAGCTCTTGAATGCGCTCATTGAGGAAGTTCTGGACTGTTTCCTTTTCAGTATGCATGGCTTCAAGCTGATTTTCGATTTCCTCATGCTGCAGCTGCAGCTCTTCGAAGTCCACTTGGCGTTGCTTAAGATCATTGCACTCCTGTGTCATTTCCTCTAATTCAGACTCTAGCTGAACGTTTCGACGCTGTTAACGAATTAAAATACGAGTTGAGAGTATAACGAGCACAAGTACAACAAGTAGCGAGTCAAAGAGTACAAATAGATCGAGTAAATATAATTTAACAGACAACTACAGTTGATTAAAACATTAGATTACCTCGAGAACCTCCCGTTCTGCGACTGTTTCTTGTATTTTGATCTTTTGCTCTTCCAACTCTTCGGTTTGCTTATTATTTTGATTCAAAAGGTTTGAGGCAGTCTCTTCAGCACTCTTCAATTTTACCTTGAGGTCGCTGAAAGCACTTGCCATGCCGCGATTAGTCTCTTCCATGTTTTCCAGCTACAAAATATAAATAGGACAATGTTTGAATGATAACAAATACTCGAAATCGATTACCTCAGCTTTAAGATTGTCGAGTTTCGATTGATTTTCGCCAAGTTTTGAGCCTTGCAGTTCAATAAGTGCCTTGGCCTCTTCAAGTTGGCTTTTGCAGGACTTCTCGACGTCGGTACGCGCCTTTAGAGCGTCTAAATACTTCTCGTGGAGCTCGCCGTTGAGCTGATCTTGCAGGGACAGCTTGTTCTCCAGATTCTTAATCTTCTCTGTTAGAGTACTAAGCCTGGAATGTACAGAATATAAGAATATTGCAGATTGAGACGATAGCAGAAATGCTAATGCTTACCGATTCTTCAGCGACATATTTTCATAGTATTTTTGGGTATTACTGGTATCCAGTTTGAGCAAACGCTTGGCAAGTTTAGCGTTAGAAGCCCTGTAGTCGGCGTAAAACTTATGGAACTGTTCCAGGTAGTATTTATCCTTCCCGGCAGGACCGAGCATTCCCCTAGCAGATATCTCCATTGAGTCGCATGATGCTTCCTCAAGATCTGCAATAGAGCTAACTGGCTTGGGAGCTGGATCCTGTCCCTTGCATTGGGTCAGAGGGATGCGCAGTATGCCGCTCTTACGGACTGTAGAATTCTCATTTTTCCTGGTATTTTCCTTGTCTTCATTTGATTCAAACTCCGATTTCTTAAAAAATTTCCCCTCCATGTGCTTGGGAGTTGCATCCGCCATTGGGAGCTTTGCGTCCGACGATTTTGGCTTCGAATTATCAAAGAACGGATACGGATGCGACATCTTTATCTTCTTCTTATTGGCGTCGAAGAAAGACGGTGGCAATGGCGACGCGCTTCTCTTTGAAGCAGCTAACAGAGCAGCCGCTGTGGAAGGATTGGTATCTGCATTTTCCATTTCCCGGACTCGTCGGCCTTGACGAGTCTGAAGGACTTCCAGTTGATCGGAAGCATTCTCTCTGGGAGGCGCCACTGGAAGTCTGAGGTTTGCAGTGCTCACCTGCAAAAAATTGCGAGTGTCCGCCATATTGGATTTCGAGAGTGACGACGCTTGCCCAACTTCGCTAGAAGCTTTGGTTTTCCGAGCATCCACAGCGAATGCTGGCTTTTCTTGGGGCACCGCGGCTGCGGAACCTCGGGTTGGCCTACCCAACACAACTTGCGCAGAGTTTTCCAGACTTTTTTGGCTTTTACGCGGCATGGCGACCGCTTTGCACTGCATCGAAAATGTAGAGAAATAATCAGAATTCTTGAAGTTTTCGATGTTGTTCAAGGTACTTGGCTATTTGCGGCTTGTTAAAACAACAATTTAGTGCTTAAGTTAATATACTTACAGCAATTTGGCAAAGTTTTACGTTTTTGCGTTCTAAGAAAACTCGGCAATGTTCGCGCGAAAGCAACGGTTAATTTTTGCGCTACTGTATGACCGTACCGTTGACGTTTGGAAATACCAACTTTTATAGTAATACCATAATTTCTAGAGTCAAGCGATAGTTTAGCCAGTTTTCAAACCTTTGTTTCTGTGCAGCTTATTACATACATATATATTGTTGCAGCACACTTCGCACAGTTGCCGGAAAGATACATTTACGTTGCAAAAATTTAATTTTTCATGGCAACGGAACGGAAAATTTGTTATTGCATTCGACAGTAATAGTTCAAAAGGGTTGAATCCAAAATATTATTCAAATTGGTTAAATATTTAAGAAGTTGCACGTGTTTAAAGTTAAACCTTTTTTGGGTTGCAATAAAAGCAGATAATTTTTTATAAAAATTCAGAGTTTGCCGTTGATTTTTAGCTGAAATATGTAACCGAATCAAATCTCGGTAAAACAAGGAAGGAACAAGGTGCAGGCATACTTTTCTTACCGATGTACTACTTTTTTACCTATTTTTTAACTTTGATGGAATGTCTAAAATGAATTTACACCGATTGATGGGTTGTTCTTGAATATGTTCGTTATCATATTTAAAAAAGCAAAAGATACTTTCAAGATAAATTCAGCTAAAGGCACAGTCGCTGCGCAGCACGATATTGTATGGCGGGCATGAATTTTTTCCTGTATTGGCGGCTTGTTTTTCAATTCCTGACTTTGTGATGATATATAATCAATGTATACTATATAATTATTTTTTAAACATATTAAATATTGTAGTGTAAGATGAAATATTTGTAAAAAAAAAAAATTAAAAAAATTTATAAAAACTAGAAAAAAATTTTTTGTTGTTTTTTTTTATTTAATTTTTGTTTTGTTTTAAATTAGTTTTTGTTTTGTTTTTAAAACATTAAATATGCACCATGTTAGCAATTTCAGAGAAAACAAACGAAAAGTATATTTCAAAATTTTATATAAATTGAAAAACTGCCTCACAGAAAATTAATTTTCGATTATAAAATTACTATTTATCACACCATATAGTATGACCACATAATCAAAAGGTACTAAAATTACCTTTCATATGAAAAAAGAATTGTGAAAATATCTCAACTGGTTCAAGAGTTATGATTTTTTGTGAAGCAAAAGTATGTAAACTGCAACTGTACGTCCCAAGACTTAGTTTATGTGACGTAGTTTGCTCACGTCTGCGCTCAATGCAAGTGTGACCAGCTGCCAAGGCGGTGAAAATCCGCTCTCTTGCTGCCCGTGCCCGAGGAGGCGTTTTTGGCATTAAACCGTTGTCAGGTCACGCTGGCTCATCAACTAAGCACACGAGTGCGTTATTATCAATCCGAAGCGAAGTTTTGCAATTGCTGTATTCAAGGTAAAGTCGCAATTAATCAACAGAAAGAAAACAATAACAGCCACAAATAAGGGAAGTGTGTGTTAACGGGGGGCTGGTGCGTCACAGACGCACTCTGTCTGCATGCTGCGCTTATGTGGGAGGGTGTGTGTGTGTGTGTGCTGCGACGGTCTAACGCCGTGTGCGTGTGTGTGTGTGGGTGAGTGTGGGAATTGGGTTGAGTGGCTCTGAATTCCCCGAATCCTTGCGCCTCCCCAGAAGACTCCTGGCCAGATATGTCAGTGCCGTGGGAAACATAACACAAGCCTCTCCAGAAAGGGGTCTGCGGGGGCGGACTACACCGACGCTGGCTGTGCTGCGACGCAGCGACAAAGCGACGAAGCAACCGACTTAACCTCAAAGGCGAACGAACGAACGAACGGAACAAACGAACGCACGAACGAACGAAGGAACGTGTGAGGAAAGACAACAAAGCAAACAAAGCGACTAATGCCAATCGCACCGGATCCAAGTCGAGACCGAGAGCAGCAGGACCAGTACGAGGATCGAATACCCGAGCTATGAGTCGGCTGCCCAGCAATTCGATGACCTCCCGCCTAATCGACTTCTTCGAAAGCAAGGCTTCGGCTTCCATTATTTTTTAAATATATGCTTAATATCTCATTAATATTCCTGTATCTCCCCCGCAGACCGCGCCTACAAGCAGGCCCCGGCCAGTCAGCTGTCAGAAATGGTAAAGAAGCGCCAAACCGATGCCCACGATCAGGCCAGCTCCACGGATTCCGGCGAGGAGGAGCTGCAGCATCATCATCGCAGCGGTGCCCTGGCCTCCGGCACGGGCATGGACGGCGCCACGCCCACGGCGTCCAACTGTCAGCACATCAAGAAGGCGGTGGATGCCGCACGACTGCGGCGTCAGCTTCGAAACACCGGCCTGCTGTACGAGTGCTCGCAGTGCCAAAAGCAGGGCCAGGCCAAGACAGAGTCGTCGCCATCGGAACCAGCATCGGCGGGAGGCGGCGGCGAGCCCGGCGACTATGATTTCGATAGCACGCTCTGGCTGTGCCTCAAGTGCGGCAGCCAGCTGTGCGGCCGGGCCAGAAAGAAGCATGCCCTCGAGCACTACCAGGTGGGTCCTCCTCCTCCTCACTCTCAAGTGACTCTTCTAATCGCTCTCTAATCCCCACAGACACCGCACTCGGACTCGCACGCCCTGGCCATGAACACGCGCTCCTTCGACATCTATTGCTACGAGTGCGACATGAAGATCGGCTCCAATATGCGCAAGAACCTGCTCGACTGCGTGGAGCTGGTCAAGCGGCTGGCTCAGAAACCGCCCACAGCAACTACCGCCACGCCCAGTCCGCCCACCATTAGCTACATCGAGCAAAAGTTCAAGTCGACGCTGGAGCATCTAACGCCCATGGTGCCCATGACGGGCGGCGGTTTGTTCGAGGACGCCGGGGGAGCCAGCAAGGAGGCCATACCACTGCCACCACCGGCGCCGTCGACGTCGTCCGGTTCGCTGACTATGGTGCCCGGCATGGCCAAGAGAATTGGCCAGGTCAATGCCAGTGCGAATGTGCCGCGCCCAACCCTCAACGAACTGGATCGGCTGCCCAGGGTGCGAGGACTGACCAATCTGGGCAACACTTGCTTCTTCAATGCGGTGATGCAGTGCCTGGCCCAGACGCCCTTCCTGCTGTCCGACCTGCGGGACCTGGCCGAGCCGGGAGAGGAGTAAGTCTTGGTTCTTGCTGTGCGATTTGCAGTCTCCAATTAATTATTAATTTAACACAATAATTTCCCTTACAGATTCACGCTGCCTGGCGGCACCTTCAATTTCAAGGACAAGGGCGACATCGAACTGCCCAAAATTGAGGGCAAACTCTCCTCTTGGGGTCCCCTCACCGCCGCCCTGGCCAACGCCCTCGAGGAGCTGCAGGCCGGCGGTAGCGTCTTTACGCCCAGCAAGCTCTTCGACAAGCTGTGCACCAAGTGTCCGCAGTTCACGGGCGGCGACCAGCACGATGCCCACGAGCTGCTCCGCCAGCTGCTCGAGAGTGTGCGCAACGAGGATCTGAAGCGCTATCAGCGCGTCATCCTGCAGAACCTCGGATACAAGGACCAGGACATCAACAGCGTGTCGGAGGAGATGCGGCAAAAGTGCAAGATCTATGGAAATCAGGCTGGTGACCGCATACTGCGCCCGGAGCAGGTCTTCCGCGGCTTCCTCGTGTCCACGCTCACCTGCCAGGACTGCCACAGTGTGTCGTCGCGGCACGAATACTTCCTGGACATGTCTCTGCCGGTGGCCGTGGAGAAGCCACAGCCGCCGCAGCGTCGCAAACCGAGCCCGGACCTCTCGCTACTGGCCAGCGGTAGTCCCACAAATACCACAAATACCACTGCCATGATCCCCGGCAGCGGTCAGCCGGCCATCAACACCAAGTTCTCGGATGGCAATGTTAACTTTACGGCCTCGTCCTGCTCCTTCTACCTCCACGGCGACCAGCCGGAGCAGCAGCTGGGCCCCACCAAGTCGCAGGTGAAGAAGGAGAAGGAGCGCGAGCGCAAGGCGAAGCGGGCGGCCAAGCACCAGCGCCTCAAGCAGGCCCAGAAGCTCAACCTCAAGCTGAACGGTAACGGGCTGGGCTCTGGCGACGGGCAGACGGAGGAGCAGCCCAAGGAGCAGGCCGAAAACAGCACCTCGTCTACATCGACCACCTCGGAGCATTCGGATGCCGATGTCGAGGACAATCTGTTGGAGGACACGGCGGCCACTGGCGGCGCTCAAGGAGCTCTGGCGGCGGCGGCGGCCAAGTTTTATACGGACAGCAATGGGAATGCCCAGCCGCTTGGCGAGAAGCGCGACGATACGCCCGAGCACATGGACAAGGACTCGCTGGAGGAGGATGAGAATGGTGAGTGAACTGGGTTTAGTTTTAGATCTAGGCAAGCGGCAAGCTCTAAACGTATTTTGCTTGCAGACTCTGGCATAGCCACCAGCCCCGCACCGACTGCCTCCAGCAGCAGCACCAGCACCAACGTGACCAGCAGCAGCACCACGAGCACCATTACCATGCCGACTGGCAACAACTCCTCCTCGTCCGCCGCCTCCGTGGCCGGAACACTGGAAGCGGAAGCGGAAGCGGAAGCAGAAGCGGAGGGCGGCGAGGCCAAGGTTGTTACAGCGGCAGCCAGCCTGGTCAGTGCCGGTCTGTCGGAGAAGGGAGCCTCCCTCATCCGCCAGCTATCCATTGGGGCCGAGCAGGGCGGTCTAAATGGCCTGGCAGCGGAGGGAGCAGAGAACGATACGCAGATGAAAAAGGAAAAGCTGCCGGCAGCGGCAAGCCAATCCCCGACGCAAGCCCAGGCTTTGGCCAAGGCCCAGGCCCGCGCAAAGCGAGTGCGCACGCAAAGCTACTCGGATTGGAGCACCACGATAGCGCCGCGGTATCAGTGCGAGGACGGCGAATGCTCCGTCCAGTCCTGCCTGAACAACTTCACCGCCGTCGAGCTGATGACCGGCCAGAACAAGGTCGGCTGCGACAGCTGCACGCTGCGTCTCAATGGCAGCGATCCGAAGGCCAAGTCGGTGAACACGAATGCCACCAAGCAGCTGCTGGTCTCCAGTCCGCCGGCCGTTCTCATCCTCCATCTGAAGCGCTTCCAGCTGGGGCCGCGCTGCATCTTCCGCAAGCTAACGCGCCCGGTTAGCTATCCCAATATGCTGGACATTGCCGCCTTCTGCGGCTCCAAGGTGAAGAATCTGCCCAATATCGATCGCAAGCAGAAGAAGCTGCTGTACGCCCTCTACGGCGTCGTGGAGCACTCGGGCGGCATGTACGGCGGCCACTACACGGCGTACGTGAAGGTGCGGCCCAAGGTGACGCCGGGCGACAAGCGTTACAAGTTTTTGCCGCTGGGCAGCAAGGCGGAACTGGATCAGGACGACGAGCAGCTGAAGAAGCTGGAGGAGCTGCAGGCGAAGCGGAAGGCGCGTGATCTGCATATGCAGGCGATGGACGACAGCGATGACTTTTCGAGCAGCACCTCATCCACCTCCGATGACGGCAGCAATGCGCAGCAGGAGGAGGCGCCGCAGGAGGAGGAGGCCGCCCATGTGCAGGCACCGCCGGGAAAATGGTATTACGTCTCCGATTCGCGCGTCCAGGAGGTCAGCGAGGATTCGGCGCTGAAGGCGCAGGCCTATCTGCTGTTCTACGAGCGCATCTACTAGGTGTAAGGACGAGGAGCTAGCCTAGGATACACCCCATAACTCTTTTTCGCCGATTTAAGTTTTGTGACATTTATTCTCCATTCTTTTCCATGCATTTACCAGGAGCTAGGGGGTTGAGGAGTTGGGCCCGCAAGATGACAAACTAAGTTAGGACACGAAGGAACTCTTTTACTAGGGGGAAACGGAGACGTCTCCGGCTCAGGGCAGAGGGAGAACGAGATGGCAAAGAGCGAGAGAGAGAGAGAGAGATTGCGTTTCTAGCTTGTCTCTCTTTCTGTTTTTTTTTTCTTTTTAAATTGTTTTCTTGTTTATTAATTAGTTTTTCTTTTTTTTTTTTTTACATATCTAGGGAAAAGACAGTGGGAGAAAACAAATTTTTGTGTTTATTAGTTGGTAGTTAGTTGGAAACGTTTTAAGTTTAGTTTTTTCCAAGCAGCAGCAAGGCCAGGAAGTGCCGAACCAGAGACAGGGCGGAAACGGAAACGGAAACGCAGCGAAGTAAGGAGAGAAGAGGAAACGAAACTATTTGCTGATGATGAATAAGTTTATACAAGCCAGAAACACGAATGAAATAAAAACCACAACCAATTGCTCGCTTCTGCCAATAAATGTAACTTTGCAGTAATCTTAACTTATATATACTATATACCAATATACACTATATAATGGGTCTATATATACGAAGTAAAGGCAGTTGCCACGGGGGAGATTTATACCTTAGCGAAACATCTAATATATGAATATATACAGTTCTTATCTTATGAATTAGGCTTAACTAACGACTTAAATATGATATGTAAAACCTAGATCCTGGAACTCACATGTAAATTAAGCAGATATTTCACAGGAGAACCTAATAGGGATTCTAAGAAGTCCAGAAAAGTGAAGAAATGTACTTTTCCAATGCTCATTTATACTTTTCCTCAGCATTTTTCTTGTTGTTTTTTGTTTTTCTATTTCAAAATTATATCCATTTCAAGCTTAAAAAAGATCATTTTATATATTATTTAGCAAAGAAAACCCATGTAAATTAATAAACTATATAGAGAGCAAACAGCAAAACTGCAACTTTTGTAAAAATCAGCCAACAAAACGGTTTAAGTAATTTTCATTTAAACGAAAATAATAAATAAAGAGAATACAAAATAAAAAACGAAAGCCCGACTAATATGACATTAAGATATAAACCATTTCGCTTTTAAACTGAACACATAGTTGTGATAATTAAACAATTTAAGGAAGTCATTAAAGGATTAACAAATAAACTGTGCAACGTCCGGAGATCTTTTTCTGGGTGAAGCAGCTGCTGGATTTAATTGGATTTAACAATTAATATGCATGATTGAGATTGAGAGCCGGTTTTCTAGACTTCTGGGAAATGAAATCAACACCTTATCGCCGATCTGCCCCCGGAATGGGTCAGGTGCCGGCCAAGGTCGAGACGCAAAAGCTCCCAGCTCACAGCAGCCATCGCTCTCTTCAGTTGCACGATGAGAGCTGCTCTGTTCGGTTTGCCCTGCTTCTGGCTGGGATTAAGCGTGGGCCTGCTCCTGCTGGCCAGCTTGGCTTCGGCCAAGCGCTACCTGCGCTGCGAGCTGGCACGCAAGCTGCTCGATCCGCCCTACAGATTCGATCGCTCGCTGCTCTCCAATTGTAAGTTCTTTATAAAAATCATTTAACATTTATAACTAATTCTAATAATCAATTCTCCGCCTCCAGGGATCTGCCTGCTGGAGCACGAAAGCGACCTGGACACCAGCAGGATCACCTCGAATCCGAATGGCTCGCGGAACTATGGCTTGTTTCAGATCAACAGCCGATTCTGCCAGGAGGGCAGGCGCGGCGGCACCTGCAATGTCAAGTGCGAGGGTAAGAGACCCTGAAAATATATATCCCGGCTTATCTCTTATAACACTCCACCCTACAGATCTCCTGGAGGAAAACCTATTGGAAGCCGCGGCCTGCGCCAAGCGGATTCACACCTCCGATGGCTTTCAGCATTGGAATGGCTGGCAGCGTTATTGCCGTAATACCCAGAATCTGCCGAATCTTAGGGTTATCTGTGGCATTTAAAAATAAGATATTACTTGTATTATGTATATATATTTCGCAATTGATTTAACGGACTCTGTAAATTTGGTTTAAATGTTCTTAAATGGGGTTTTATATATTTTGTAAATCATAAATTATCTGCTGGATAAACCAAAAAATATAAAGAAGATATAAAAATCGAAGCAAACCTTGAAAATATATTTAAATTTACATTTTTAATAATTTAATAAATCAATAAAAGGCTTTGTAATAAATGTAAAACTAGTCCATCTTTGCTTAGAGGTTATAATTAAATCATTTATTTCTATACAAACATTGTAAATTCTAAATTATAATAAACTATTAAATATATAATTAGATTTATGAATTGAAAACCAATTACAACTTAACTTAATTAACTTACTCAACTCGGAAAGCTGTTTTTTGTTTATATGTATTTGTTGTGTTAATAAATCTGCATATTGGAAAGTCCTATTTTACAAGTGTAATTTGTTGCAAATTTTTAAAAATATATATAAATAATTGTGTTTGAATGAAAATTTGAACAAAAACTAAATATTATTTTAAAATTTTATTTCCTATATTATATATATATATGAATAAAATTTAATGGTATATTGGAATATTTATAAAGTTCGACATTAGATGTTAAATGAGTCCAAGTAAGATCTAAACTAAACAAATTTAAGTCGATATTAGACAATATAATTTGAATTTATAATTTTGCTGGGAAAATTAAAGTTTAAGTAAACGAATTACTTAGCTAAAACAGCATTATTTTAAAACTTAAAGCTTTTCTGTATTAATTTTTATTGTGTAAATAAATCAGCATTTTGGGAAATTTTGGGAAAATACTTTTTAAAATAAATATTTCTTGTAATATTTTTACAATTTTAATGATGTAACAATTTTGTAAAATTAAGTGATTTTTTTAAAATTAATGTTTCTAAATTTTGTTATATATTAATTAGTATTTTAGTGGCGAATTGGAATATATATGATTTTTTTTATTTGCCTTCTGAAGCACCCAAGAAGTGAGATTCTAAATCGATTTATTAATTTTTAATTTTTTTTTTATTTAATTATAAATATTTTTAAGTGATAATTATAATTATTATTATAATTTATAATTTTCAAAACGGAAAATATCATTTTGACTAAATAAAATAGTTAATAATTAATTAATTAAATATTGAAAAATAAACTATTTATGTATTTAATTTTTTAATTTTTGATAACAAAAATATTTTGCAGTGTAGATATTGCAAGGTCCTACTAAAGCGCCCCCGGATCCACCAGAAGAGCTCCACTCTCAAGCAGCTTTCTCTGCTCAGAGAGCTTTCCGAGAGCTTACATTATCAACAAGTGGGGAGCGCGAGCTTCGCCGCCTCCGAGTTCTCTCTCCCCAAAAAATTTCCGGCTTCTGAGCTTTTCCGAGCGGGTTGAGTCACCGCACGAAATAGCGCTCGTCTCCCCAGAGCTTATGGGGCCACGTAGAGGAGATATCATTTGGCGACATCGGCCGAACGATTCGGAGGCGTTTGTCGGCCGAAAAAAAGTATTCGTTCAATTTGGCAACGTGTTCAAAAAGAAATAAAATCTATCTACAATATAGTATAGTCAGTGGAAACTGATGAAAAGTCCAGGCAACGAATTAAAATAGAAAAGTCAAAAGTCCAGTGCCCAGTGCCACAGAGATACACTCTCTCCATATAGCAATATATATCCAAGGAGATACAAAGTATACTCCATGCCAGGCTGTCATTACGTAAATGCAGCTATCTACATGTGATATTGTGTTTGATCCCCTGAGACCCCTAAAATATATACATAATACCATAAAACCCCCCACCCGACATAAGCCCCTGATTATCCACGCCCCTGAACCCAAACCCAAACCCAAACCCAAGGCTTGAAGAGATTGCTCCTGATCTCCTGTTGAAGATCAGTCGTTGAGCTGTTAAGTGTTAAAGTTGAAGCTAAAATAAAATCTCAAGTGTATGCTTATTTTTTGTTTTTGTGTTCAAGTCCCCCCCAAAAGATCTTAAAATATAAAGCCTGATCTCTTTAAAATAGTGATTTCCAGGCATATTTAAACTTAGAAATATATTTTAAAAATATAGAAAATATATTTAAAATAAATACAACATATATGTGAATAAAAAAAATATTTCAAATATTTAACCGAAATATATTTTATATTGTGTTGGGTGGTAAAAATAAATCTTTTATAGATTTCTTGAAAATATATGCAATTATTCCTCAATGTGTGTTATCCAAGATATATATTTATAATTATTCGAGAAAAATGTGTTTTAAAATATTAACAAAATCTTCTTTAGGAAAGAAATTGTTTAAATTATATATATAAAATATATATAATTAAACCCCGAACAAATTGTTTAAATAATATATTAATATATATATATATATTTACTGATGAAATATTTCAGTAAATAAAGCAAATCGCAAACTATTTTTATGGATTTCGTTCGATTGTGAAATTTAAATGCACTGTAAAAAGTGATGGCGGTGAAACGTTATTGAATAAATCCTAAGCAATCTTACTTAATAAAAATTAAATACCTATAATACAATATAATATAATTAAAAATGTGTAATATATATAATACCTATAATAGAAAAATACTTTTGAGAGGCAAAAAGAAGTCTCAAGTGATCTGAAATGATTGGATTAAAATTTATTAAATATATATTTAATAATATAAAAAATACTGCTGGTGAAATCCTCTTAAAAAGTGATCTCCACTATGCTTCCCTGTTTTAAAAAATACCCCAAATTCCTTTAAGGGACCCCTTAAATAAACCTCTATAAATGAATACAAATGAATACAAATAAATAAAATAAATAACAGGTTTGATTTTCCAGCGGATGAAGCGATCTAATAAGAGCATGAGGGATCTTTAAGCTGAAGTTCCTGGAGCCTTATATTGATCTCCATCTACTTTTGATATGAAAATGAATCATGAATGATGTGATCCCTGCAAAATGAGCTCTTTTTCCCCCTTTTCTAGACCCTTCTTTAAACAATTCAATTTCATATTTGCTAAATTTTCCTTAGCTTGCGAAATGCAACATTTATTTAGATCACCTCATACGTTAGGTATTTCATCACAGGGCGAAATAAATGCAAAAAATTCCCCATTGCCTGGCCTTTGGGGGCTTTGTTTGCGTCTTTTTCTGTTCTTTTTTTGTCTGTTTTTATTTTTATTGCATCTGTATGAGTATAACTTGTATATCGAAAACGACGCCAAGTCCACGTACTTGATAGTGGGATTTGCGAAAACAACACCCATACCATCACACGACCTACTCGATTGTTGTTTAGCTGAGAGCGAGAGAGCGAAAAGAGAGCGGTCAGCCACAGTGGGGACTGACTGAGGGGAAATATAACAAAAAGTATAATTAAGGGTAGCTTCAACCTGGGGTTTCACCTTGCTAACAAAGGAATCTTAATTTGTTTAAACATTTTTTTAGCCTCTTAAATACTGAACCTAATACCCTATTATCTTAAAACTATTGTGCTAATATAATAATTAAATATTATTATTTATATAAAATTTAATCAATTGATTTTTTTGTCTTCCCTTGACGATGAATATAACATTTAAGAAATCAGCTGCCATTAGGAAATTAATTCGTTAATAAAATAAATGTAAATAAATAAATAATTCAATTGCATTAAAATTTTATTTTAAATAAATAAAATAATTCAATATTCAAACAAATAATAACATAAAACTTTAGTTTTGGAAATTAATTCGTTAATAAAATAAATATAAATAAATAATTCAATTGCATTACAACTTATCTTAAATAAATAAAATAAAATAAAATAATAATTTACAAACAAATAATAATAAAACTTTAGTTTTGGAAACTTTTAAAGTATATTTTAAACATTATTATTATAGAAACATATATATTATATTGTGAATAATAAAAATATATGTATTTTATAGTGACAAGAATTAAACATCTCTTAAATTAGTTAAAGTTTATTCGCTTTCAATATTGGAAGTTAGTAAATATTTACATAATATATATGTATATTTGAAATTTAATATTTTGCGAGTTTTTAGCATTTATTTATTCTTTCAATTATTTTGCTTGTGCTTAATCCCATTTTCCAAAACACAAAAAACACAATAAAGAAAAGGTGGTCAAGAAATATATTTTAAATATACAGTTATTTTTTTAAATTAAAAGTCGAAATGTATATATCTTATAAAGGTTATATATTAAGATTGAGCAATAATGTACCTTTATGCTTATTTTTCTTTTGAAGCCAAGTCAAGGATAAGTTTAAATAATTATCAAATAATAATAAAATAATTATCAAATAATTATAAATCAATTCAAAACTATATATATATGTTCAATGCTTACTATGTTTTTCATGTGATGAAATTCCCTGTAGTTTTCCCAAGGGAACTGGCTCCACTGTACCCCTATTGCTCTCCCTTGCTCCACTGTACCCCTATCGCTCTCCCTTTGTCTGCGACGCATATTTCGCACTGCTGCGAGTGTTCTCAGGCCCCGATCAACCGCCCTACGCCCCTGCCCCTGCCCCTGTCCCTGCCCCTGTCCCTACCGGCGAGTTAGCGCTCTCCCAGCGCCAGACGCCGACGTGGTCGTCAGTTCGCGGAGCGTATAAAAGTTGCCAGCCGGCGAGCGTTTGTCATCAGTTTGCAAGCTTTCAGCTTTGTGGAGAAGCAACCATCAAACGTCTCTCAGCGAAAAAAAAGCCACAAAATCGACAGGAAAAACTGTCTAAAAGCCAAGAAAAGCGAACAAAGAAAACTAAATTTGTGGGAAATCCATTCCAAAGGGAATCCTTAGACATGAGCGAGGTGACCAGAGACCTGCAGCAGCAGGAGAAGCAGCAGCAGCAGGATCCCGTCGAGCTGCTCGACTGCGACATCGATTTCGAGGAGGCTCCGTCCCCAGTGGCTGTGCCGGAGCCAGCCAAGGTCCCGGCCAGTTCGGCCAGGCTCTTCTCCAAGGCCCTCAAGAAGGTGTCCAAGGTGCAGCGCATGCTGGAGCAGGCGCGCCTCCTGCTGGCCGAGGAGCAGGAGCAGCAGCAGCAGGCCACCTCGAAGAAGGCCCACAAGAAGGCCAAGAAGCAGCTGAAGAAGCAGGCCAAAAAGGACAAGAAGCTGGCCAAGAAGCAGGCCAAGAAGAGCGCCGAGGCAGAGGAGGCGGTGCCCCCACCGGCCCGTTCCCGTTCGAACAGCGTTAGCTCCACCTCGAGCTCCTCCAGCTCCAGCTCCAGTTCCAGCTCGAGTTCCAGTTCTGGCGAGGATCAGGAGATCAACTTCTATGGCTATGACTGGGGTCGCAATCCCTGGCGCCGCGGTCCTCATGGTCATCACCATGGCCATGGTCGTCGTCACAGCATTGGCCACAAGCATGGCAAGCACGGCCATCATGGCAGGAGACATGGCCACGGACATGGACACGGCCCCGGGCATGGTCACAAGCATGGCCATGGTCATGGTCATGGACATGGACATGGACACCGTCCCCATCACTTTGGACCCCATCACTTTGGTCCCCATTACTTTGGTCCCCATCACTTTGGCCCGCATCACTTTGGACCGCATCACTTTGGTCCCCATCCCTTTGCCTTCGATCGGCGATCCTGGCAGGGACCTTGGCAGGATCAGTGCCAGTTTTTTCGGTGGATGGGCCTGCCGTGGGCCCCAGAACCAATCACGGACTGCCGCAACAGGAGGAGCCGATCTCTGTCTAGATCCGCCCACGCAAATCGTGGAGATTTTGGACACGGACACGGTTTCGGACACGGATACGGATACGGACACGGACATGGCCACCAGGGTCGATCACATGACCGTCGAGTAGAGCGCTCCTCCAGCTCCAGCTCCAGTTCCAGTTCGGAGAGCGACCAGGAGCTCAGGAAAAGGAAGAGAAGGAACAAGAAGCATGGCCGCAAGTCTAGGTCCAGGTCGAGCTCCAGTTCCAGCTCCAGCTCCTCTTCGAGCTCTAGCTCCGATGAGGAAAAGAAGAACAAGAAGCAGAGGAAGAAGAAGGGCAGGAAGAGCAGCTCCTCCTCTTCGTCGAGTTCCAGTTCGGACAGCGAGGTAAAGGTGGAGAAGAGGCGCGGGCACGGTCATGGACCGCATCATGGCCGACATCATCGTCATCATCGTGGGCCACATCATGGCCCACATCATGGCCCACAACATGGCCCACATCATGGTCCTGACTTTGGTCCTCATCATGGGCCACAGCATGGAGATCCTTTTGGTCCTCATCATGGGCCACAGCATGAAGATGCTTTTGCTCCTCATGATGGGCCACAGCATGAAGATATTTTTGGTCCTCTTGATGGGCCACAGTATGGCAATGCGTTTCGTCCGTTTTCCTGATCCGAACGCATGGATGAAGACCTAATTCGCACCCCACCACGCTCCCTTTTCCAAGCCTTTCCAATCTCGGAGGACAAGCCCGAGGAACACTGCCAGAAAAAGGACAAAAAGTGCAAGGACAAGAAGACCAAGAAGAACAAGAAGAACAAATAGCAATCGAAGCATGGACATGGCAATATCAATATTCCTTCAACTTAACTTTATACTCTTCTATAACTATAATCCTTTGATTCTTTATCCTTTCAAATCTATAACCAAAAGCTTTATTATTACCTTTATATAGAAAACACACACAAAAAAATGAACAAAATGTTTGATACAAAAAATAAATATAAAAATAAAAATAAAAATGTAATAAAAGATATATACTAAAGAACAATAAGTTGTATTTTTTTCGGGGGAAAGGTGAAAAGTGGCATTCAAATTAAAATTTAAATAAATAAATATAGACAATTTATATTTCTAGTTATTACCAATTACAGCCTTTAATTTGTTGTTTTTCGTCTAAAGTTTAACGATATTCCACACGCTAATTCCCTTTAATTTATTTTCCAACTCGCTGAGCGTGTTTTTTGCGGGGATTAGCAATCATTTGAATTACATTCCATCCACACTTTCCTCTCTCTCTCTCTCATAATTATATTATTTAATTATATTTGACCATTCGGCTGGCTGAATGATTAAATTGCATTATTATTAATGCAGCGAACGCAGAGCGGACAAAGCGGTCAAAAAAAAGGGCAAAACCACTTCAATTTCTAAAACAATTTCACAAATAAATATTAAGTATCAGGAGGAGTGTTTCCCAACAGATAGTGGCGCCGCTCTTACATGACATGACGAAGCCCCGATAAGATTCCAGGGTATTCCTGACCGAGGTGTTTTTCCCACACCCATGACGCGATAACTCCCGTCGATCGATAAGCCCCAGGAAATTGATAAACACTCTGTATTCTGTGCACTCTGTTGTGTTTATTGCGTTTATTTTCGCAGGGAAACCCATTAAAGGGCCAAAGGCAGCCATCAATTAGCCGGTGGAACTGGGACAAACTGTCGAAGGTATCGAAAGGAGGATGGAGGGTAGAATGGTAAGGAAGGATGGCAGGACTTCCCCTGGAGGCTACATAAAAAGTGGGAACACTTACTGTCCAGCTGTTCCCATTCGAAGAGGGGAAAGCTCAGCTGTTCCCGGTCTTGGGTTTGTCTCGCTGGGGAAAGCCCCTTTAATTTTACGGCTGCTGATCAAGTCCGTGCCTGCTGCTTGGTTTTAAGAAGGTTTCAGACGTTTTCATTTCAAGTTTCGATTTTATTTCAAGGTAAGAATGGATTGGCCCCGAATAAGGCTAATATCCGATGACATCCAACGTGTTGCTCTATCTGGAAAATTCTGCCAAAGTGAACCTGTGCCAGCAGCATGACAACAACCCAAGCAAACTCCTAGCCATCCCAACAGAAAACTCAAACAAAATCTACTCCTTCCTCCACAAAACTGTAAATTAGTTTTGAATGCAGAAACGTTTGGCTAGAGAAACTATGAAGAAAAAACCAAACCAGACTAAGATCGGTTGAGTTTAAGCCAAGTTATGATCAAAAAACCATTAAATTTGTGTACGATTTTTGGGACAACAAAATTTAAGGGGTTTCATCGTCAAAATTTTGAAAAAATTTGACAAATTAAAAAAAAATTAGTTGTCAATGCAGAAACGATATACAGACGGACAGACAGACGGACGGGCAGCCACAGATAGGCACAGACAGTCATACAGACGGACAGACGGTTTTCGATTGCATTCTCGGTCATATTTATATAATTTATAATTGTATTAAAATATTATATTGAGTCATATTGTTTTTTAATTACACAAATTTGTGTAGGCTTACCTTTATAGGCTTTAAAATTACGTATACGCCATGTTGTGCTTATGGGCGGCAAGAGTGCGCGAGCCCAAAATCATCCAATTTTATTTTATAATAAGCGGTCTATAAGTAAAATATACGCCAGCTTACAAGACTGTCGGAATTAAAGCTAAATTCGAACCCAAAATCCCAACCAAATCCCAACAAAATCAATTAAAAATCCCACCAGAATTTAAAACTGCAAAAAGAAAACGCGAAAACCGAAGACTGATATAAATGTAACTGTAATTAGATTCCGAGGGCTTGGGCGAAATGTAAATGGTCAATGATTGCGCTGGGAATTCTAAAGTCAAAGGCTTGTTGAGGAGCCTCATTAGGCTCCATGGCGGAAAGGTAATTGCCACAGCATGCATTTCCGTGTTTATTCCAAGCGATTGATGGTGTCAATTGCCTGCCGGAAATCTATGAAAACGTATCGATAGGAAAAGCCAAAATGCCTTAATACCACCCCTAAGAAACTTTCTACGAAAGCCCAATCCTCAACTAGCAGCCAACCCAACAGCAAAATGAAACAAAATCCTCTGCTGCCTCCACAAAACCAATCTCATACCCAAAATGCTGTCCATAAGTTCAACAAGTAAATTTGAAAGCACCGCCTACTTAAGCGGAGACC
>VNJU01010497.1:0-15394 GCA_008042675.1 Drosophila seguyi | reverse complement strand
CTGAACCGATTTCAGTCTGGTTTGGTTTTTTCTTCTTAGTTTTTCTAGGCAAACGTTTCTGCATTCAAAACTTAATTATCTAAATTTTTTCAAATTTTTTACAATTTTTACGATATAACCTTACATTTTTTTGTCCCAAAAATCGCATGGTTTTTTGATCATAACTTGGCTTAAACGCAACCGATTTCAGTCCGGTCTGGTTTTTTCTTCTTAGTTTTTCTAGGCAAACGTTTCTGCATTCAAAACTTAATTATCTAATTTTTTTTTTAATTTTTTCCAATTTTTACCAATTTTTACGATATAACCCCTTAAATTTTTTTGTCCCAAAAATCGCATGGTTTTTCGATCATAACTTGGCTTAAACGCAACCGATTTCAGTCTGGTTTGTTTTTTTCTTCTTAGTTTTTCTAGGCAAACGTTTCTGCATTCAAAACTTAATTATCTAAATTTTTTTTAATGTTTTCAAATTTTTTACAATTTTTACGATATAATAAAAAACTTTAATAAATAATTAATTAAAAATTTTTTTTTATATTTATTCTGTGTGTATTACTAAAACCGGGGACTTTAAAGGAAGTACTATCACTGACACTGGTCCTGGCACTGGGGCGTGGCTCGATAATGTTGTCAGCTCTCAATTACAAGATATCGATGCCCCAAAAAAACTAAAAAAAAAAGGAAAGAAAGAAGAAAACAGTTAAAGACCAAAGATAAAAGCGGAAAACAACGGGGCAAAATTGAAACATAAAATTTCAAAGGATAAATAGTAGACGCCCGAAAAAAAGGAGGACCCCGGGGAAGACATCAGGGCTTTGGGGGACGATGCCCAGGGCATCCCGTTGGGGAATAATACCTGAAGAACTCGAACCTAAAGTCAAACTCAAAACTTGAAACTCAAAACTCGAAACTCGAAACCGAAACCGCAACCGACTCCAGCTGAAACTGAGCCACGCCTGATAATGTCCCAATTAATGCGAATATAAACGGAAACACGGCTCTGAAACTGCAACTGCAACTGCAGAATTGAGAGCGAATGCGTTAATTATTTATGCAACATTTTTGTTTTTTTTTTAAATTTTTTTTTATTCGGGTAGTGCCCCTCAATCATAATAAAGCGCCTGATAAAGCGTTGTTTTCCTTGCACTTTGTTTACTCGCAGTTTGTGCTTCTTTTTAATGTTCTTAAGGTGCTCATTATTTATTTAAACTTTTTAGTATAGGGAAAAAGGTTATATGGGATACTGTATATTTTATCAATTAAATAATGTCTTTATCTTGAATATAAGCCTTTTATATGTTTATATAAATGATTATAAAAAGCATAAGAAAGGAGCCATTACCAAAGGTATATTTTATAATTTTTATTTATTTATATTTGACTTCATTAAACTTGAGACAGATTTAAAAGGATTTTTTTAAATATCGTATAATGGTGCAGTATTTTGTCAGGTCCTGCATTTTCTTTAATTTTCTTTCTTTTTCGTTTAGTTTTTTATTTTGATAAGTTTTTAAAATGATTTTTATTGGTATAAAATTTATTTTGATAACAGAAAATATTCATATAATATATATATATATCCATATTGTATCGATATTTGTCGATATATATTAATCAATCTTTTAAACAGGCAATAAATTCGACAAAAGGATATTTTGTGGGAGATAAAAGAGCAAGGTAAGTGGAAATTAATTAAATATATACATTTTGACTTGATATTTCTGAATAATATGGATTATTTTTATTACTTTGTATTAAATTTAACAGTTATATATAAGCTAAGATTTCGATAAATCAATGTGTACGTAGTTTTCGATTATTTTCTACATTTAAAATTAAATTTAGAATATTTTTCAATTTAAAAGTTCGATAAATCGGTAATTTGCGATTATTTTCTTCATTAAAAATTAAATTTAGAATTTTTTTTAATTTAGTAGATCGATAAATCAAGGTTTACAATATTTTTGATATGAAATTGAGTGGTATATTTTTATATATTAATCTTATAAGACTTTTCCTCTCAATGCCCAGCCCTACTATGTCCAAATTCCCAACAACATAGATTATTTCGATTACTTAACTTTAAATACAACATAATTCGATATTTAAGATTCCGATAAATCCAGGTTAACGATATTTTCGATATGATATTGAGCGGGATACATGCTTTATCGGACTTTTTCTCTCAACACCAAACTCAAGTAAGTCTTAAATTGTTTACTTAAGTTTAATATAATTCATGTTCATGGTTTAATTATATAGTTTTACTGCTCTCCCTTTGCTGATTAAATATGACATAATATTAATTCAGGGTTTATCTCTCAATCTCTTACGAATATTAAGTATTTGGCTCACATTACATCCTTTACATTTTTAGTCATCGACTTTTATGTTATCCGTCACAGAATCCGCTGCTCGCTGCAAATTAATATTCAACGATCTTATCCATTGGCATCGTAAAAAGATATCTCCAAGAGATATCTCCGACGGTTATGGATCCAGGGAAGAAAGGAGGAAAGGGAAAAGAGGGGGGGAAGGTGTCACCCGGCTGATTGCCGGGTCCTGGGACTGACTGGTTGGTTATTAACCTGGTTATTATCGTTTATAAAATAAATAAGCCCCGGTAATAACGATAATGAGCAGCCGAAAATTGAAATAGCTGCGGAGCAGATAGCAGATCGCAGATCGGAGCTGGCTAACCCAGGGCCATCTGCAGGCCACCCAGGACCCAGGACACGGGACACAAGACCCAGGACATGGTAGACAGACATTCAGCCTCGTTGGCGACGCTCAGCCTCATTAACGCTGCGAATTAACGGGCATTTAGGCAGAAAACAAAATGCACAAAATGTCCAGGACACCACCAACGAAGCTGATGATCCCCAGGGATCTAGGGATCTCATATCCTTGCATGTCTGGCGGCCATCAAAATTTTTATATTTAAAATGCATAACAATGAGTGCAGCGGCACGCGAAGCTTTTTTACGCAAGGAGACTGACCGAGCGTTAGGATCAAGGATCAAGCCAGGGTGGACTGTAGTCCTGGCACCCACATACAGTCAGGATCAAAAGGGGGAACTAACACACACACACACACCAACACACAACAAAAGCCAAAGAACAAACAACGAGGACGGCGGCGGCGAAATTAAGCTGGAATTTTGAGTGGCACGAGCCGTCGCGATCCACGATCCTCGATCCTCGATCCCGCTGCACTGCTTATCCTTAATTTCGCCGGCCCGGCTGTCGTCCTGCGCCAGCTACCCGCTGCCCCTGCTGCCGCCTCCATGGCTGGGACAGGTGCAAGCTCAAACTCTTCTCTCGTTTTTTTTTTTTCTGTATGTTTTTCGGGGCCGTCTGTCCCCCAGGAGAGTGTCCTTTGCAGCGGCGATCCTTAAGCATACAAGCAGACAGACAGAGAGACAGACAGGACACACTCGGCATTAATTCGCTTCTTTATTTTTCGGTAATTGCCGAAAATGTTCCGAGTGAACGAGCGAACGAGCGAATCCTCGTGTGCCCAGACACCCTGTCCCATGTCCTCCATGTCCTGCACGCCTGCGTGCTCTGATCCTGCGTCAGCCGGATTAAGCCAAAGGCAAAGGCTCAAGCGCAGGCGCAGGCGCAGGCAACGCAGTTGTGGCGCTGATCCTTAGCGCTTGATTGCGATTTCACGTTCCTCTCATTTTTCAACAGTTTCAGCAGCCGTGCGATCATTGACTCTTGTCAGGCAATGAATATGCAATGTGCAGGAGTCAGGAGTCCTCCAGGAGTGCCCCAGAAGTCCTCAAGCCCCTTCTCAAGTCTGCCTCATCAAGGGGCTTTTCCCTAGCGGTAAAAATTTATATATATCTCTTTGAAGTTGAATGTTTTGAGTTGGAATATTGTAGAATATCTAACTAGTTTTTTGAGATATCCTAGCAAAGGGTTTTATGTGTCAGAAGATGCTTAAATTTAATATCGAATTGTTTATTTAAATAATTTTATTAGCAAAGAGAGAGCTAGAAAGAAACTAGAAAAGACACTGACAGAGTAATTTTCATTAGAACGAACGGACAGACTGACGGACAGGTACAATAGTTTCTATTGCAACGGACAGACTGACGGACAGAAGGACAAACGGACAGAAGACCAAAGAGTCTAATTTACATAGAAACGTACAGGTTGACGGACAAAAAGGAGACTATTTCCCATATTAACGGACAGACAGAGGGACAGTCGGATAGACGGACACAGAGATTAATTCACACAGAAACAGACAAACAGACGGACAAACGGACAGAGAGACTATTTCTTATAGTAACGGACAGACGGATAGCAGGACAAACGGACAGAGACTAGTTCGCATTGTAACGTACAGTAGCACAAACGGACAGACGGACATACGGACAGAGAGACTTATTAACATAGTAACGGACAGATAGACGGACAAACAAACGGGCGGACAAAGAAACCAACTCCCACAGTAAGGGGCAGACAGGCGGACAAACGGACATGTTTAGATTGGCTCGGCTCCAGATGCTGAGCACAAATTATATATATATCCTTCAAAGAGTATACATAAGTATCTCCTTCACTTGTACATATAATCATAATACCCTTTGTCAAGGGTAGCCAAAATTCTAACGTAATTTAACCTAAAGTTCAGGTCTAAATTTTATATTGTCTAATACTCCAACATACCAATTTTTAATTGTATATGAAAATATTCTATTATATAAATATTAAATTATAAAAATAATTATATATAAACATATAACACCCAAAAAATATTGAAATTATATATTTAGAATTATTTAAATATTTAAATTATATATTTTTTAAGCAATTTAGGTTAAATTTTAGCAATATCTTATGCCTTTTCTTCAATATAGCCATTAAAAAAATACTTTATAATAAGTGAGCTTCATGACTTTAAAGGGTTACCCAAAGAAAAAGGCATTATAAATAAGTAGTGAGCCTTACATAGACCTTTTTTAAATATATGTATAATTATTGGTTCAGGTATTATTATTATTTAGTTTAGGTAATTATTAAAGCTAATTTAATTAAATATTTAAGTTTAATTCTCTACATTTGAATTGTATATATAAACAAGGCAACTATCAAGAACCAACCTGATAAACCTCAGCTGCACTCCTCCAGCTTCTGCATAATTGCTTAATTTTGTTTTTGGGGGCAAGTCCCGGGGTCTCAGGTGGCGGCAGGTGACGCGTGCCCTTGCCGCAGGTATCCACACACACACACAGGCAGAGATACAGAGAGGCAACACCAGCTGCACGCTGCACGCTGCACAATCGCCGCCGCCCCCTCTCGATTACGCAATCACAACACATTAAGCGCTGATTAAGACACTTGGGAGCCACGAGGAGCTGCCAGGAGGGACTCGACAGAGATCGGATTGCACACAAGAGAGAGGAGAGAGAGAGAGATGAGGCACAAATCCAGACCTAGAGGAGGACGAGGAGGGGAGAAGCTGGTCACTGCCACCAGTTTGATATAATAACTTAAAATTCAGACAGGTTTGTTTGCATAAAGTGAATGAGTTTGTTTGTTTTTTGTTTTTTATTTTTTATTTTTTCACGTTGCAAGGATGCAGGGAGCGGCTGCAGCGGATGCTTGCAGCTCCGAGGGTTGCCACGCGACTGCAGCGCTCCTCGCCCTTTTTTTTTTTTGTTTTTTTTGGGTGAAATGCAATCCTTTATCCTCGATTATCCCCCCGTCCGCTGTCCGTCCATTGCCTGCTTGATATTATAATTATTATGAGAGTCCAGAGATTGTGGCTATCGGATTGCATGAGCGCATCTAGCAGGGAGGGGGATATGTCCCCATGTCCTGGAATACCGTTAACGGGAGAAGGGAAAAGGGAAGGGGGGGAAAGTAAAACCGTTAACCCAACGAGTGAGTGAAAAATGGTGAAGGAGGAGAAGGGAAAAACCAACAAACAAACACCAACAAGCACAGGGGACAGCAGGTGCAGCTGCTTGGCCAGATCAAGGATCGCCGATTGCCCGATGATAGGGTCCTGTCCGCCGATCACACTCTGGCGTCTCCTCGCCTCAGAGTCCCCAAAGGGTAGAGTGTGCCATCGGCGGACAGCGGGCACTTTCGCTGGCCAGGATGCAGGCATGTTGCATGCCGCACGCGCTTTCTTCCTTTTCTGGTTGCGGCACAAGCCAAAAGAGGAGAAAGAAAGAGCTGCGGCGGGGGCAGGTCCTGCCGTGAGATTGCCATCATCCAATCAGCCCGGAGTCCTGGAGTCCCAAGTCCCAAATTCGAGTGTCAGTGTCAGGCAGAACTTATTAAAAACGCATTGAGGTCATCGGCACCAGCAGCGGAATAAGGAGCACGACTAACAGTAACAGAGGGACTCGCAGGAAGAGGCAGGATCAAGCGGAGAAGCAGGACCAAAAGCACAGGCAGGACCTGAGCCATCGATAGGGGCAAAACTCCACAAAGAGTGACTCCCTCCCCGGGCTACACATTTGCACTCAAAAGCCATTTGGTAAATACTAATTAGGTTAGGACTTCCAGAAATAAGAGTCAAGATGAGATGAGGCATCCTGCAACACTTGAAATATGTGAAGCACATTATTATGAACAAGGATCTATAGTTATAAATCGTTATATAAGTATATATATCATTCTATAAATATATATATAAACCAAAATAAATATATATACATAAAATATATTGTAAAATCTTCACAAATACAATTGCAGGAGTATTAAAAATAAGCAAAATCTGTAGCATTTATAGAGCACTTGCAAGAGTACTAACTCAATAATAAATAACTTAATAACTAGCTTAATACCTAACTTAGTACCTTATTTAATAACTAGCTTAATAAAAAATTTAATAACTAGCTTAATACCTAACGTAATACCTAACTTCATAAGTATTTTAATAACTAACTTAATAACTAACTCAGTAACTAACTTAATACCTAACTAAGTACCTAACTTAGTACCTAACTTAGTACCTAACTTAATAACTAGCTTAATAACTAACTTAATAACTAACTTGATATCTAATTTACTAAATAACTTAATAACTATTTAAATAATTAACTTAATACATAATTTCTTAACTAACTTAATAACCCACAAAATAGGGCACGAATATAGACAAATTAAGCCAAGTTTATGAACAAAAACAAGTTAAATAAAGCTTAAGATATACATAATAAATGTTTAAATTATATGTACATTATATTTTAGAAGATTCCGAAGGATATTTAAATTTTAATTGCCTTAAAAATTACTAAAGAAGCAACAGGACATAATTATAATTATGGGAAATGCAGTAGATGTCATGAAAAAAAATGTAAAAGCTAAAAATATGGTTATACAAAGAAAAAAAGAATATTTAAATATAAAATATTTAAATACATTTAAATAAGTTTTTTATACAAAGTAAATTATAGAGAAATAATGAAAAAATCATAAATACTAAGAAGTAAAAATTAAATCCCCAAAGAAAAGGCTAGATTCTCCTAGTTAAAAGATAAATACATTTGCTAGTTTATACTAAAAATGCAAATCATAAATTATATATTATGTTCAGGAAATATTTTAAGAATAAACTATATATATATTTTAAGCCAAAGATGGTTTATACAGAATATTTTATTAATAAATAGAAATATATTAAATATTGTATGCAATATAGTTTAAGATTTATTCCATGTCAGGTATATTTTAAGCCATATATATTTCATGCAGAATATTTATAAATACTTAAAAATAATATAATGTTTCATATATATTTTAAGACTAAACTATATGATATAATCCATGTCAGGTATATTTTAAGCCAAAGATAGTTTATACAGAATATTGTATTTAATATTTAAAAGAAATATATAAAATATAATATGCATTTAGTTTAAGCTTTGAATTAATGCATAAAATATTTCATATAAAGCTTAAACTATAATGGAAAATATATTTCATATATATTTTTCAAGTATGTAAGCTTTTATTATAATGCATAATATATTTCATATATATTTTTTGTAATATTTAAGCTTTAACTATAATATAAAATATATTTCATATATATTTTAAGCCTAAACTAAATTGCACAAAAATGTACATCCATATAAACTGACCTCTAGACAAATAAAAGCACAAGCTTTAAAATTATTATTTAACTTAATATAAATATATACAAAATATATATTTTATTAATTTCCATTCTATTCCCCTCCATTTAATGTTATTTTTTTTTAAAACGAAGATAATTCCACTTTGTTTTCAAATCCCCTCCATAGACGCTGCAACAGCGAAGAGCAAAGGCTTAATGAGGGGGAAAAAGCAAAAGGTGGGGATTAAAACTCAAAAGGATTAGTGGGTGCCATTATTGGCAGCAAAAGGATTCGCTTAACTCCTCTCCACTGACGGTGACGTCAACGCGAACGAATTCCGCAATGGTCGCAGGACAGGACAGGCCACGGGACACGCAACAAACAACATAAATCCCGTCAAGATTTGAAAGGACACTCTCTCTCTATGTCGCCACTCCAGGCATCATTTGTCCTTGTTCCGCCACGGGACGAGGCGATTACAGCCCAGGGCGGGACGGGAACAAGGACAAACACACGCACACACCACGAGGGTTGCAATCTAATGAAATAATAATAATAAAAAAAATAAATAAAATACAAATACAAAAAAAAGGGGGAACGCAACGGAACGTTTATCATTCGCAGCCGCGCTGCTTTTGATCCTCGCGAAGGTGCAACAGAGACGGCACGAGGCCGCGTAATGGGACAGGAAGGACACCCCCAAAAAAGCAAAGCTAACGGTGGAACGCAGCGGAATGGAACGCACACTGTGCGTTTCTCAAACCCCCTTGAAACATGCCCATTCATGTCCCATTCCCTGGCATCACAGCATCCCACTTCCTAGCCATACCATTCGCGTCCATCCCGTTTTTTAGCATCCCGTTCGAGACCATTCCACTTTCCACATCCCCTTTATCCTTCATACCATCCTTTATACCATCCTGTCCCATCCGATCCCATCTATCCCGAATCGAAATGGAAATCGCAGCATGGCAACGCACACACAAAAATGCGTCGCAGTTGCCTTTTGGGGGTGGGTGGTGGCTTTTCCTTGGCCTCCTCAACGAACCCTCGTCCTTTGTGCGTTGCAGGGGAGGCAGGACTACAACGATGACGGCTAGGATAGAGCTAGAGCCAGGAGCAGAACCAAAAGCAGACGCACTTCGAATTGAAGCCAGCCGGCTGAAAACATTCCTGACATACGCAGGAACGCACCTCAAACACAGTTTCAGACCAAAGGTGGTGGATTATCCCAAAACGAGAGGAATTTCGGGGGTTTCAAAAACTCCGTATTCCAAGTTTGTACTGGGTTTTATAGGAAAAAGCTAGGAAAGTTTATAAAGTCAAGTCTTAAATGTTCATATTTGTAATATTTGGAAGTTATGAACTTAACCGGAACTTAAACTGTCCGTTAAAATTTAATATGAGATTACATTGGTCCTTAGTAAAACTATGATGCTGTTTCAAAGGATAATGATGGCTTCTTGCTTAAAAGGAAAAAAAAATCCACCAATTTCTAAAGGGGGAGGAGACTTGTCAAAAAACTTTTCGGAACATACTGATTTTGATCCTGATCCTTATTACTAAATACCCAAAGTTTTTATGACATTAGATTTATTTTACTTACTCCTATGTATTTAGAACTCATTCACCAGTGATCATTGATCACATAGAAAGGGGGGTTTATTATATATTTTACATATATTTATAACTTAAAGTTCCAAGGACTAATCTATAGTGTGACCTTATGGCTTTGATAATGGAGAAAGGGGGGCTCTGATAAGTGAACTCCCCCTTACTATTTAAAGCACCCCCTCTGGCCTCTGTTCAGTGGCGTAGTGCCACATTCTCGACCTTGTCCTTGTCCCGAATTTTGGGGTTGAAAAACTACGCAAGTTTTGCTTGTCTCGAAAATTCGGAAACGGGACAAAGTCTGCATGTGTGTGTGTCTGCGTGTGTGTGTGTGTGTATGGGCTGAGTTTTTTGGGTTGGTAACAGTCGGAAATACTTTGTTGTTCCTGCTCCTTGCTGCTGCGGGGTGCGCATCGGATTTAACATAGCTAAGCGAGGAAGCGGCAACAAAGAGGAATAGAAAAGGAGGGAGAAGAGTATTAGAGGAGAGAGTAGTAGTGGAGGAGAGAGTAGTAGTGAAGGAGAGAGTAGAAAGCGAAGAGAAATCTCTCTCTCTACAAGACAGTCTTACTGTACAATACAATAAAAGGATCAGAAGAAGAGAGAGAAAGAGAAGACTGGAAGACAAGATGCAGAATTATCACCGTTATCAGTCCTGACGCCTCTGTTTCTTCCAGTTGGAAAGTTTCTAGGAATTTTAAGTGGAAAATTGAAATTATAAAGGGGAAACTTAAAACATAATTGGTTGGGAAAGCGTTGACGTTGACAAATAAACATTATAACTTAAAATATATAAAATATACAAAAGGATAAAGATTTAAAATTAAGGAAAATTAATAGAACAATTTAAAATTGAAAACAAAGAAAAGAAGATTCTAGGGAAAGTTAATTAAATAAAATAAAATAAAAAACAAAACAAAAGACAGCTTCCCATATAAATCTCAACCAGGAATCTCCCTTTTCCCCAGTTTTTCCCTCCCTAATCAATCAAATGCCAATGAGATTGGTATTTTTAAATGAAATTAGTGCCCTTGCGATGTTTATTTTTTGGATGCAAACAACTCTCTGTTTGCCTCAAGTGGCAATCGTAGGTGGAATAGGATCCACAATTCCATATCCGCTTTCTCTTTCTCCTCCTTATTCCCTTGTACCTTGTCCCTTTCTCCCGTTTCTCTCTCTCTGCCTCCCTGCTTCCATATGCCCTTTGTTTTTCCCAGAGACTTGTTTTTTTTTGTGAAGCAGCTGTGGCTGTCTGAATTTTCCTCACATTTTCACAAGAAGGAGCGGGGAATGAAGGAGAGCCAGAGAGCAGGGAGCTAGCTAGCCATAAGAGAGAGAGAAAATGAGAGGCACAGTCTTGGGTTCACCCTTGTTTTCAGGCATTTTCCGACGCGCCGCACTCGCTTGATGACAATGAATTTTCGCTTTTCACACTCACCCTTGACGCTAACGTCGCTGCCGGCGTCACAGCCAGGCGCTGCCAGCGTCGCTGCCAACGTCCAAACCAATCAGATGGAAAATATTCGTTTATCCGTGTGGCCTTTTCGTTAGTTTTTCTGTCGGGAAACCTTCTAGGTTCAACGAAAAACAAAAGAAAAACCCGCTAGTACAGGTCCAACAGCTGGCACAGTGATCGCCGGAAAACTGGTGCCAGAAGCGATATAACAGGATGTTAGATTTTCTTACCCCTTTAAGGAGAAGTCCTTTTATAGACAGCAGATATACCCATTAGTAATACACATTTTTAAAAGCAGCATTAAACTGCAATGTTTTCCTTTCTAAAAACAAACGGACAGGCTTAAGATATGTCACAAGGACAAACGGACAGACGGACAAACGGACAAACATAACATAACTGTTTTCCCTAAAGAAAAAAACACTAAATCAACGACTTCCCTGAGTGAAAAATCACAAAAATATCTCCTTTAATCCATATCCGGATAAAGGATAAAAGATTTCTCGGGCTTTGACTTTTTTCGATCAGTGTAACTGTAAGCCGGCGGCTGGCTGTTCTTTGAATCGGATAAACAGGCGGATAGACGCCGCGTCGCGCTCACGCACTTACACACACACTCAGCACACACACACGCACACACAGGAGCAGGGTCAGCCATTTTGGTTTACAACTTTCACTGCTTGTTAGCTGGATGGGAAAATGTAACGCCGACGACGACGACGACAACGACGCCGACGCCAATGCCTCAGCCGGGGCCGCAGTCGCAGCCTCAGCCACAGCCGACGTTGCGACGCCGGCGTCGCTGTCGTGTGTCGCGTTACCGAGTTTTCCTCGCATTTTCATCGGGACGCAGACACCTTGGGATCCGGATCCGGCAGTTCACTCGTCGCCGTTGCGTCAGTTCGTTCGACACTCAGCTCAGCTCTCAGCTCACAGCTCACAGCTCACCGTACCGTTTACCGTTCTTTACAGTTCGTTCGCCCACAACTCGCACAGTTTACCGTTAAATCCAGCTCTAGCTACGCAGCAGCAGCACAGTTAGTTTTCGAGAGATTCGAGAATTCAATTCCCGGCCGCGCCGCCATTTGCGTTTTTTTGTTGTTGTTTCTTCCATGCCCAAAAAGTGACCAAAAAGGCCAAAGCCAAAAGCAAAAGCAAAACAAGTGGAAAGTGTGGAGAAAGAGAAAAGCGGAAGAAGAAGAAGAAGATAAAAAGGAATTTCTTAAAAGAAGAAAAGTGCAAGCGGCGAATACGAGAAATCTGAAGAATTAACCAAAGAATTCTAGTGGTTTAATTATATACCAAAGTGTAAGTGAAAGACGGGACAAGAAGAAGACAGAGGGTGATGAGGCGAGAGAGGGAGAGTGAGGGAGAGTGGGAGAGGACATTGTGAGCGGGAAGCGGGAGGCAAGAGAATGAAAGTAAGAGAGGCGGTGGCGGTGGCGAAGGCGGAGGACAGTGGGATGAGAGAGACCATTTTTCCAGCCTACTTTGTACGCACTCACGCAGCTGCTGCTGTCTCGCTTGCACCCACACACACACACACACACACTGACCTCCCCCCCTATGCCCCTGTCAGGGTTGTCACCTACGCAAAAATCAATAAGCCAAAGCAAATAAAATAAAATGCAAAGCGAATCGAATTGAATTGAAAAGGCGACAACCAACAAATGATTCCTGAAATTATCCTTTGAGGGAAAAGTCTTTTGGAAATTGTACTAACTGTATTCTAAAGAGCAATAAATTATATAACATAATTGCTTACTTAGAGTCTACCCCTGCCCCCACCCCTTAACCAATGCTACCAAAATTAAATTGACTAATATTTAATATATAAGAATTGCTTTTAAATTAAGAACCTTTAATTTAAGCCTTAAAAGAACACTTAAAAAAAATAATAATTCGCATTCTATAATATAAAAAACAAGCCATCATTTGCACTCCTGTCAAAAAGAGCCCTACAAATTTTCTCTTTCCCACAAAAACTCGGTTTCAATTTTCTTTCACCAAACAAAAAAAAACCCAAAAATTTAAACAAAATCCGAAATATACACACTCACACCAGAGCCAGCAAACCCAACAAAACAACAAGTCAGAAAAATCGGAGGGGTAAAGAGAAGCGGTCATCATACAGAACACCCAAAACCGATACAGATCCGAGAACCAGTTAAAGCCATTCCAAAAAATAGCTTAATTTTCGGATTATAAATTAGTCAGCAAAAAAAAAAAAAAAAAATACCAAGAGCGCCAATTGCCTTAGTTAAGCGATCCTCCGCAGAGTTGGACTGATACAGATCCGGGAACAGCTATATATAGTTAGTTCGGAATGTTCAAGTTCAAGCTTATATCCAATTGAATTCCATCTTAAACTGCAGATAGCTACGTCCAGCAGGAGGAGAAGACGAAAGCTGATGAAAGTTGGAGAAAATCTGAATCAGAAACTGAAACGGAAGCGATCCCATCCAAAAGCATTCTCTCTCTGAGTCAGAGTTCCTGCAAGGCCAGTCAATCCATGACCAGTCCAGCCGGATCCAATTAAGCCTGTAAGTATATCCTGTATACCGTTGGACAGGCAGTGAGCAGCGTGTCCTGGCAGGCAGGAAGGCAAGCAGGCAGGAAGGCAGGAAGGCAGGCAGGAAGGCGGCAGGCAGGCAGGCAGGCGGTGTACCTAGGACACTCGAAATGTTTGCACATTTAAGCCAACAAATTATTGGTTACCTCAATCAAGGAACTACTTTCAAGTTCATACTTGTAGTTGTGGGGGAGTCCTTAAGCTAAGGAGTTTATGATTTCTTAGTTTCTTAAGAGGGGTTTGCTGTATAAGATACCAAAAATAATGTCTTAATCTTAGGTGACTTTATGTAACTATTCTAGATTAATGTGAAGTATATGTAAATTCATTAATCATTGAGACCTATCTATCTCTTTCGTAAACCTCTCTCTTAAGTAAACCTCGTCATCTATTAAGTACTCTTAGTAATCGGTTACTAAATAAAGGAAGCATCTTCATATCCTATCTATTATCCTTACTTTTAGTCAAGGAAGGAGAGGGTTTTTCTGTTAGGTCCCTAAATTGATATATTAATCTTAGATTACAGATTAAAACTACCACCAAATTTGTCTAAAGACTAAGTAAATTTATAAATCATAGATTCTAATCTAAAGATCAATGCTTTAGTCTTACATTTTCGGTTAAGTAGACCCAGGATCTATTAAGAACATAAAGTACCTAAAGAACCTAAAGTAAACTCAATCAAAGAAAGACTTTCATAGCCTGCTTAACAGTCTTAGAAAGAGAGGGTTTCTCTATAAGGTCTCAGATGATAACTACCCCAAGTTCATCTACAGACTATGCACATTCATGAATGCTCAGGTCTAACGTATCTGGTTAAGTAGACCCAGGATCTAGTAAGAACCTATAGTAATCGGTTACTCAATGAAAGTAACACCCTCCTAAAAGTATGGGAAATAGAGAGTTTTCTTTAAAGATTTCAAAATTAATAACCAAATCTTAAAACCCAGATGATAACCAACCCATCTTCATCTCATGACATCCATGACCATCTATGAACCCCCTCAAAAACTCATTGCTCAAGTCTTAACACATCCGGTTAAGTACACCCCGAAATCTATTAAGAACCTATAATTTGCCTAGTCTCGCTTATAAACCCCAATGATTTGCCACTACCCCTTGCCCAGTATTCCTTCTCGTGTCTGTCTTTCATTCATAATTCCACCAAAGGAGGAATGTGCTCCCAACTCCGTCTCCTGCTCCTACTCCTGCTTCAACTCCGGCACAGTGGGGCGTCCGTTGCGTTGCAACATTTGTGAGACAGTCAGACAGACAGACAGTGGGCACTCTGCCACGCGAATTGCGGGGAAAATGGAGCGAGAGGAGCTTCGCTTTGGGGAGGCTCCTCTGTGGCACGAAGGAGGTTGCTTGCGTGCTTGGCGTCTATTTTGAAATGTCTCGACGGCGCAAGATGCGCGTGGCATGAATGGAGGTGCGTCTGCTGCTGCTTTATCGTATTTATTTTTTATATATCGCCCTGAGCTTGTGCTCCACTCTCTCTCTTGCTTTGCTCTTTCTCATTCTAAAAGTGCGGCGTCTGCTTCTAAATTTAATGCATTCCCTCAAGTGAGGCGAATTGCATGGAAGATGCGAAAAAAGAAAGCTGAAAATCGGTACAATTTTAAAGTTCAACAGCCGTTGCTGAAAAGGGAAAGTTGCACTTAGGGG
>VNJU01010494.1:0-147471 GCA_008042675.1 Drosophila seguyi | reverse complement strand
GGGGTTTTTAGGGTGGCTTTAGGGGGGTTTTGGGGGTATTCTAGACGTTCTAGGGGCTCTATTGGGCTCCAGGGGCGTCCAGGGGGGTTTTTGGCGGTATTCTGGACGTTCTAGGGGCCCTATTGGGCTCCAGGGGCGTCCAGGGGGGTTTTGGGCGGATTTTGGGGGTTTCTAAGGGGTTTTTAGGGTGGCTTTAGGGGGGTTTTGGGGGTAGTCGAGACGTTCTAGGGGCTCTATTGGGCTCCAGGGGCGTCCAGGGGGGTTTTGGGCGGTTTTTGGGGGTTTCTAAGGGGGTTTTAGGGTGGTTGCAGGGTTTTTTGGTTCTAACGTCTAGAATACCCCCATAACCACCCTTAAGCCACCCTAAAAACCCCTTAGAAACCCCCTAAAACCGCCAAAAACCTCCCTGGACAAAAAGGCATCTTACTTCCCATGTAGAAGCCTAGTCCTAAAGTTGTTCCATAGCGGCGACATGGCAATGATGCCGATCTGGGTCAGATGGTACAGATACTGCAGCAGCAGCAAGCCATGCGAGATGTTTTTGTTCTTGCCTGATATAGAAAAGTTGTTAAACTTTTACTGGATTTATAACAATTAAAATTTGCCAACACTTAAAAGTGTGAACCTTGTAAATACTTTAATTAACTTTTTAACATTTATTAAAAATAAATCCCAGAACGCAAAACTGTATTACAACTTCCTCAATAACTCTCTCTCTCTCTCTCTCCCTTGTTGCTTTTCCAGGGCCAGGGCGCGGCTTTTAGCCAGATGGGAGACCAAGGATGAAGTCCGTCTGGTCACAAAGACGAACGTATCAGCGGCACTTCATCTTGATTGACATGCGCATTGAGAGCGTTGACATAATGATGGACAGACCCCGATCCCCAGTTGCGTTGCTTGATGTGGCCGCGGGACCTAAACCTGAATCTGAAGCTGAACCTAAACCTGAAGCTGGACTTGGATGTGAATGTGGACCTGTCCTTGCATCTCCTGGGAGTCACGGCGCTTGGAGTGTCCGCCAGCTCCGACCGATATGCGTAATGAGGGAAGCTCTCGGCCCGATAGCGGTGATTGCGGCCTTTAAGATTTTCCTTAATATCAATTTTCATTGTTTCGGATCCGAGGATCCTACCAGCAGGCCTCTTGGCTTTGTCACTCACGATCTGGTCCCGATCGGTGCGATCTGTGCTATTCGCGATGACATAAATAGACGCCAATTAAAGGGGGCCCTTGATGGGACACGTTTTTTTTTTCGTAGATTTTTACACTTGGAAATCTTGGAGCTTGGGAAAGCGGCTTGCAGGAAAATTTAATTATTTGATAGTTTTATTTTAAGGCATCATTTATCTCTCTATTATTTATTTTTATCTATTAATTAAAAGATGTCTAAAATGTCTCAATTTCTGCATTTTATGTTCTTAAATTTAGCTGAAAAAAATGTTCACAATAATTTATTCCACAGTTTACTGTGGAAAAATCCGGAGAGAAAAATTCAATGATTAAAGTTTACTTCTTTAAATTTTGTCAATTACGAATTTAATGAAAAAAGAGTAGCCGTTAAAAATTTTCACTGTAAAAAATTAAATAAAAATTAAAAGAACATAAAATAAAAAAGTGTTACCCGTAAGAAATAAAATTTATAAAAAAATATTCTGTTAAAAATTTTCTAGGGGAAATATTCTGTTATTAATGTGTAATGTTTAAAAATCATTTGGCGACACATTTTCAGTGGATAATTTTCTTAAAGACAGACTCATTATTTAAACATTCCCTCTTATAATAAAATTTTTTAAAAACATTTATTATTTATAAAATTCTAGGGTCTACATTTTACTGGTAATAATTCGTCTAATTGAAAAAATAACACAATAAAATGCTTACATAACAAACTCGCCTGTCAAAATTTCGGAGTTAAATTTTTTCCTATTTAAATTTTCCTGCCTTTTCTTTGATTGTTCAACGCGATAATAGTTGCAATTTGTAAATATAAAATTATGAAATTGTAAATATAAGCTGGTGATGCTGAAAAATATTTTTTAGACGTATTCTTTATCAAAGAACACATTTGGTTTACTTATAAAATTTTAGAAATACAAGTTCTAAACTTTTTTCCTTGTCTAAATTTATAATAACAATATCAATGCTGTAAATAACTATGTTATAAGCGACCAAGAATATTAAAGCAATAAATTATAAATTTTTTAGTTTAAAAGCCTTGTATTTCCTTGTTAATCATTGATGATAACCAAGTCCTTGGCTTCTTTTTACAACGAAGTTCATTTAAGAAGTTAAACAAGATCTGTTTTTGAGTATTTTCTGGGCTCCTTTTTTTTGCGCTTCCTTTTTATTTTCAAACCGGAATTGAGGCAGCCACAAAGTAACAGCAAAACGGAAATAATTTTACAATAAATTATATCAAAACGAATCACACACAGTCGCAAACACACACAGGACACACAAATATGACACAGAAAGTTATTGGCGGCGGGAAAGGGACGGAACCAGTTTCTTGAAACTTTCTGAGACATAACGGCGTCTGCCAAAAAGGAAGCGTAGAAGCCGCCTCGAGCACAACAAGCACAATAAGGAAAATAAAAACAAAAATAAAAAAAAAAATAATAAAAACAAAAACAAAACTTAAACAAAAACAACAGAAACAGAAGTTAAAAGCCACAGCTGTGGGTGCGACAGAGAGGACCACAACGGCTGGGGGCAGTGAGAGGGAGTGAGACGGAGACTGTACAGAACTTTTGTGGCGACAATTTTGACGACTTTTGATACCCTAGATGTGAATGGTATCTCCAACCAAAAGAAAGACTATATAGTAAAGTATTAATAAAGGATTAAATAAAATCGGAAGAAAACCAATTGGCTTATCCATATACCCATATATGTTATAACTTAACTTATAACTTAATAAAAAAAAAAAAACAAGAAGGGAAGCGCTAAGTTCGGATAGCGCAAGTTTGTATAGCCTTCTAGGTTACAATTGGAATACAAATCTACCAAAACTAGGCCAAAAAGGTTTAATTTTGATATTGATTTTTTACTGTTAATATGTCCGCTTACTAAATTTAAAATGATTAAATTATTCAAATTTTTTAATTTTTTAAAAATTGGGTAACATTATAAACAAATTTTTGTTCAAGTTCCTAATTATTAATTGATCAGGGGTTTTAATAGCGAATATAAATATATATATGACTTTTGAAAGTCACGGGCTTTTTGGCTTTCATATGCTCTCAGAATTCGGCATTTTTAAAGGACTTTAAATCGATATTTATCGATAACATTTTGGTAAAAAATCAAAGTTTAAAAATATCATAACTCCGTTAAAATTGCTTTAATTTTAATTCGGTAAACGGTTACATATAAGTTTTTATTAGAATTTTTATTCTGCATATTTGGTGTTAAAATTAAAATTTTTTTAATTTTATCGAATTTTTCACAATTTTAATGATGTAACCCCTTATAAAATTTTCAAAAATTTACTCAAATTTTTTTAATGAATTTTTTTACACAGAAAGATTTGCCTGTTAATGCTGATCAAGAATATATATGCTTTATAGGGTCGGAAATGATTTATTCATGGCCGTTAAAGCTTTTAACTAAAATTATACCCTGCGAGGGCATAAAACGTTAAATAAAAAAAAACCAAAAGACATTATATTTGTTTTGTTAAATTTCTAGAAAATATTTTAGCGTAGGATGTGGAATTTGTTAGTACTAATAAATTATGTTTAATTACACATTTCTTTAATATCTATCCGAGTTTATAATTTTTTTGTAATATTAATTTAACATTGCGTGTCTTTCTCCCAGTAAAATTGACTGTAGAATTAACAAATAAACCCTTAAATTACAGCATGTTTACTCCAAATACGTAGTCATAAAAATAAATGGAATTGGTTATGAATATTTAAATCATTTTTTGTTTTTCAGAGTCAAACTTGAGCCTTAAGGGTATTCAAATCGTTGTTTTGGGCCAAAAAGTCAAATGAAAATTTTTTATTTTGCCTTTTTTTTTAGTTTTGTTATTTTTTTTTTTTGTGGCATTCGGCCTAAAATGCCGAAACCTGTCGAAAACTTTTTCATCGACTGGCGGCAGGCGATTCTGATGGTGAGTGGGTGCCAGCCAAGGTAAAAGTTTGCTTTCTTATCGCCAAGTGGCAGGAAATTTTATTTTGTTTCCTCTTTATTTTATTTGTTTTATTTTGTTGCAGTTTTTTTTTTTTTGTTGTATTCTTTTGTTGCTGTATTTTTTTTTGTAGATGTTCTCATTTTGAAAGCGAATGTCAAAGGATTTGTTACGGAGATAGGAAAATATAGAGGACGAAGGCCCATTAAGGTTTGTATATAGGAAGTTGTGAAACCGAGGGAGATAGCTAAAGGTATAATTATTAAGATTTTATAATAAGGTTTATTTGTGAGTGAATTGGAAATAGAAAAATTAGGGTGAGAAGGAAAAAAATATTAAATTAAATTAGTATATTTAATTATTTCTCTAGATGCTCAGGAAGAGGACACTAAATCATTGAGCTAACACTTTGTTTAGCTTAAAGAAATCTTTTAACTCAGATCTTAAAATATACTTCTTATACCTATTTATTAGATATATATTTTAACTCAATAAAAAATAATAAAAAAATAAATGAATACTAGGCCGCAGCCGGTAGGATTCGAACCTACGCTCCCAGAGGGAATCTGATTTCTAGTCAGACGCCTTAACCACTCGGCCACGACTGCTTGTTGAAATCAGTTTGTCCAGAGAATTATTTAATATTAAATATTATATATATATAAATATATAAATATTCTAAATATATATTATAGATAAAATCTTGCAGATACCAGCTGCGGTAGATAGTTTGCCCATGAATACAATGTGGAAAAAGATAAGCTGCAAGTTGTTATTTTTCTTTTCTTGCTTTAACCCTTAGCTGCCTGTTTTATATATAATTTTTGATATTTTTATATTTTCCAAATATTTCTAATTTATTTATTTTCTATTCAAATGGAGCTGCCCCCTTCAGTTAGCTGTCATTTTGTCAGATTTTCGCGTTGCGTGCTCTTAATGACACGGCTCCAATTAAAGCGGCGCACATTGTCAAAACAGCCGCCAACGAATTGAAATCAAGACGGGGCAAGTTGAAAGCTTCAATTTACCACCCATTGTGCCTTGTGGCAACTCTGGCAGATCTCTAAAGTCCAAGCCAAGTCACAAGACCGAGGCGCATGCGCCCCGTTCCTGTTTTCATTTGTGTTTGCATTTTATTTTTGTTTTTTTTTTTTAGTTTTATTTTTTTTATATGCAAAGAGAGAGAGCAAGAAAAAGAGAGCACACTGTTAAGGGGTCTGCGGGGGTCCATGGCTATAGGGATTTAGGCACTGCCAAAAAATATATACAAAATATTTAAGGCTTAAAGCAATAACTGAAGGAATTAATTATTTCATCTCATCACTTATTTATATTTATTATAAATATAATTTCTCTTTGCTTACTTTCTAAATTAATTAATTTTTCTTTTCAATCGAATAGTATTATACCCTTTTTTTTCCAGTGCACTTGAAGCTGTGTGCCAGAGTTGGTGGCGCGTGGGCTTAGCAAATTTCTTGATTTACGTTCTGTGGTGGCCAGTTGACAGGCAACGCGAACCCCGAAAACACCAGAAAACTCCAGCCAAGAAACACCAATGGAGGCCCCGCAGGCGCTGAGACAGCGGTTCCCCTTGATCTGGGGATTGGCATGGAGATATATACATATTATATATGCATATATATATAAATACATTGAGATGGAGTTGGCTTGGAACCCCCTTGTAGCAAATCGCTGGAATTAATTGCCCGGCGATAAGCAGCTGGCCCTCTCAAAATTCAATTAAGTTGTTTGCCGGATTGCAGGTGCAATGCCTGGAACCTCACCCTGATCCCTATATATATCCCAGTGTGATCCCGATCCCTCGTCTCGCCGGAGGAGGTGCGAAATCGGCAGCCGAAATATGCCAAGCACTTGGAGGGGCAACAGAGTCATTGTCCCTTTGGGTATTTATCCGTTATCCTCCAGAAACGGGAAAAGGGAAGGATCAGGAGAGAGGATCAGGGAGTAGGATCAGGGAGTAGGATCAGGGAGGAGAACCAGGAACCCGTGCCATCTGCCACTTGCCACTGAAGTAGTCGTATTACCGACATCGCCTTGGGGGCATGGCAATTTATGGAATCGTTACATGTGTGGCAGGCGCTTCTTCCCTTTATTCCCCCAACATTCCCGGGTATCATCATTCCCGTGGCAGATACCAGGTCATTCCCCTTGTCCATTACATCGGTTTTTTGTCAGCATAAATCGATTTATTGGTGGAACCGAACCCCTTTTCTTATCGCACGCGTCTCGTAAATTGTTGCTTCTTCAGCAATCAATTGTTTTCTTTTTTTTAAGAATTTAAATATATGTCGAAGAATTCGGTTTTATATATGTTTATATGTATTTTTTTCTATAGGTAGATATATTATATAATATATATAATATATATTATTCATGTGCCTGTTTTTTTGGATTTTCCTTTAATATTAGAAATAAAAATAAATCGATTACAGCACCGATAACATTGATTGGTTATATTTTCGTTAATAATTGACAAGCTTTTGGAAGAATCTATATACGATAAAAAAAATTTGTCTATGTGTAATAATTTTTTAAGTCAAAACTAAATTTTTTTTTTTATCGATTTAATCGATTTGTCTTTTTAAAAGATAAATAATTTGATGAAAATTTATTTCTTTAATCGAAATAAAATTTTTCATATCGATTTTTTTTTCTAAATATAAAAGAAAATTTATATTCGATAAGTAATAATTTCTTAAGTCAAAATTAAATTCTGTTTTTGTCGATTATTATTTTCTTATATAAAAAAATACATTATTTTCGATATGTATTGATTTTTTAAGTCCAAATAAAATTATATTTTTATCGATTTAGTCGGTTCCTCTTTTTTAAATATAAAAAAATAATATTTTTTCGATATGTATCGATTTCTTTAGTCTTTATAAAATTGAATTTTTATAGATTTAATCGATTTTTCTTTTGAAATATCGAAAAATGATCGATGCTTACAGAATAGAATATAATAGAATTAAAAATCGATATTTTTCCAGCTCTAGTAAATAGCGGGAAAAATATCGCTTCTTTAAATAACACACATCTCGGCGACCATAAAAGCTAATGCTATCAAACTTGCTGACAACACTCTACTGGCTTCCAGGCAGATCAGGTTTGTTTTTCGCAATCCTTATCTTATCTGGGCATCTTATCTTATCTAATCTTGAAGCTAAACTTGTGCTGCATTTGATCAGCAAGTTGGCCTAGCAAATCATCATTCTCTCTTAGGGAGTTGAGGGGAATCCTGGCAATCGCCCACGGGCCGTAACCCCTCCCCTCCCCCACTCACCCGATCTATTTATTGGAGGCATATCGACTGCCAGAATGTCAAATGCACGCAACACCAGCCAAATGCCATTAGCTTCTCTCTCTGCGAGTTTTCGCCCACTTTCGGCCTTCTTCCTTCCAGCTTCCAGCATCCAGCATCCAAGCAGCGCCTTTCTCTTTCCCTGTCCCTGTTGCCATCTCTCCCCCTCTCTATATCTCTCTCTCTGTCTCTTTCTAGCTGTGCCTCCCTCTCTCCCTCTCTCGAACGCCGCATGGCCCATTACGCTGTCCATTTGAGTGGTCATTATAGTAAATTTGATTTGGACTTGCCTTGCCTGGCTCGAGCTGGAACACTTGGAAAACTTGGCCTGGCTGGAAGTGCACTGGAAGAAAGTGTGTTTTGTCTACTTAATATTTAACGGACAGTTTAACAGGCAGTTATGAATAACTGTTAGCTAATTGAAAGGAGCTTGCCTAATTATTTTTTTGGCAATTAAGTTGTGGTTAACTTATTAACAAAAGGAAATTAACTTAATTATATATTATATTAAGTTGTGATTAACTTACTAACAAAAAGGAATTAACTTATTTATATGTGTTAAACTGTCTGTTAAGTGGTGGTTAGTCTGTCTGTTTAAGTATTTGTTTATCTCTTGTGAAATATTTTATAATTTATATTCTAGAAATAGACTCTATTTCTGCAAGATATCTAGGGTCTAGTTTGTTTTTAACGTATACGTTAAGTAGGGCCTCAAAATAAAAATTTAATAATTTAACGGACGGTTAAACTTGAGGTTTTAAATAACCACTACCGTAAGTTACTTGTGTTGTTACCTTGTTATATAAATGTTGTATAAATATTCTTCTGTAAACTATCTATATGCAATCTAAAAAGCAATACCAATTAAATAAGTTTAACCGGTGGTTAGCCAATGAATTTTATGTTTAATCTTTTTATTTATATGTTATTATTTCACAGAATATATGGCAAAAGAAATTCCATTAGCAAATAATTTAACTGCTGGTTAACTTTAACTACCACTTAAGTCCTGTGAAAGTGTCCCCTTCACACCGCTCAGTGTAACCGCTGGCTGGGCCACATCATCAATAGCCAAGTGACACAACTGGAGGCAGTGGCATTGGCCGGGGAGGGGATTCAGAGGGGGTGTGGTAGGGGCAGGGGTAGGGGCAGTGGCAGGGGAAGGGGGCGGCGCTGGCTGAAATATCGAACACGTAGTTAATCAATCCATTGGTGGTCCAAAAACACGACGCGCCAGCAATTACTGTTAACTGGATTGTTGCCGTTCCATTTCCCTCAGCTGTACGCACTTTTCGCCATGAGCGGAGGCAAAGGGGGGCTCGGCCAGAATGCGGAAAGGAACGGTATGAAAGGGGGTATGAGATGGTATCGCACGTGGGCGGCAACATCTCTCACACAGTTGGCAACATTCTATTTTCCATTTCTGCCAAAGACCTGACCCCTTTCTCCGAAGATTTCCCCTGACTTTTCTCTTGTCTCTTGACTGCAATTAAAACGGTTTCTATTTTTTTTTTTTTTTGCCACATTTCACAACTGTGTTTGGTAAGTAATTATGTTGTCATTAACTCAAAATAAAAGGAAAAACCTTTAAAAAAAAGGAGGAGGTAAAATATCAAACCAAAGAGAGGAATGTTGTGGAGAAAAGGGTTAAGGAAGAGGCAAGCTGTTATATCGAGACTTTATTAAAACTAATTTAGGCCTTTTTTTTCGGCTTTCTTTTATAAATTATTTTAAAAGAAAATATTTATTTTTCTTAATAAATTATTAATTATATTTTAAGCCTTTCTTACTGTTTGCTTTTATTAATTTTTAATCTTTGATTGACTTTTACTTGTGCAAGGCACCAAAAGTAAATTCAGTTTAACTAGTGGTTAAATTTTGGTTAACTGGTGGTTAAATATTCTTTAATATTATTTTAAAATATTTTAATATTAATTATTATTTAATTTGATGGTTATCTTTTTTAAAATGTAAGTATTTATCTCCTCGAAATAGACATTATCCCACAAAGAGATTTAAGTTGAAGTTTTTTTTAAACTGACAGTGTCATTAATATTAAGGTATTTTCAATATTTTTAATTGTTAATTAAGGCTAACAAATATTAATTTTCACTTAAGTTTCCCCTTTTAAAGTGTTCAAATCTGTGCTTATTACTCTTATAAATGTTTAAAAAATGGTTAAAGCAACTAAAAAAAATCTGTTTTTAATTTATATATTTACTTTTTTTAATGCTGAACTATTTCTTATATTTTTAATAAGGTATCAAGGTTAACAAATATATTTTTTTAATTAAGTTTCCCCTTTTAAGCGTCTAAATCTGTGCTTGTTACTCTCTGAAATAGCCAAATATTTATTATAGCATAAAAAAAAATCTCTTTAAAATAAATATATTGACTTTTTTAAATCATAAGGTATTAATTAAAATTTTAATTTAAAATTAAGTTTGAAAAATACCCTTTTTTAATTAAGATTTTCCTTCTTCACTGTCTAAATCTTAGCCACTTTTTCTCTTAAAATTCTTAAAATGTAACTATTTATCTCCTCGAAATAGACATTATCCCACAAAGAGATTTAAGTTGAAGTTTTTTTTAAACTGACAGAAATCATTAATATTTTCTAATAATATTTTCTAATAATATTTCCTAATAATATTTTCTATTAATATTGTCTTATAATATTTCCTAATAATACTTTCATATAATTTTTCCCTTTAGTAATTATCTTAAAATTATTATCTTAATTACTCTAAAGAAAAATCTATACATAAACTCTAAAAAATTCAGAAAATCAAAAGATTCCCCCAATACTCATGCAGAATCGCGTTCAGAGACACGCTGCCTTAATCTATGATTAAGTCCAGCTCAGAGCTGTGATTATGAGTTGAGGTTAGCATTTTCCCCTGGCATTTCCCTATGCATAATGTATCTTGTATCTCGGGGATTGCCATTCGCCTGGCCAGCGATTAGATTAGCTACGCTTGCCTAAGCAGAGCTCTCAGATTCTGAGAGATTCCGATACAGTGCGGCAGATACATATATGTGGCTTCATGCAACAGGCTGGCGGCTTCTTGAAAAGGAAAGTGGGCGTGGCGCCCAAGTGCACACTGTAATTACCCCCCAAGAGGCAGGGGGGACTGCTTTGCATACACACACTCGCACACACACTCGCACACTGCCTTTGTCGCGTTTCGCATAATTACGCGCAAAGCTCAGTTCTAGACTTAATTAAAATTATTAATTTCCAAGCCTCTAATATCTCCGAGGGCGCTGGCAGAGGTGCGCAAAAAATGCGTTCAGGCGGCCGGAACTAATAATCCCGTGCATGCAAAGCAGCAAAGCGGTGGCTGCCCCCTCTTAAAAAAAAAATAAAAAATAAGGAAAACAAAAAGAAAGCTTATGCCTAGAAGCCGAAGTTTGTATACCCTTCTAGGTCATAATTGGAGCATAAAAATAAATCTTAACTAGGCTAAAAATTAATTCATTTTGAATCTGAATAGTTGGTATTCATTATGTTATGTTTTCTTACTGGATTTAAAATTGCTTGAATTTAAAAATTATTAAGAAGTTATTAATGATGAAACCTCTTTTAAAATGTTTAAAAATTAAGCAAAATTTTATGACAGAAATAGTTTGAAATATTTTCTACTTAAGTAACAAATTGTTTAATGGAAAATTTAAATGTATGTGAATTTTGAGAATCACTCTAGTTGTTTTTTTTTTTTTTTTTGACATTTTAATCCCTTACGAAGTTCTCTAATATTTGCTTCTTAAAAATCGATAGTTATCGATATTTTTATATCATTCTTTCCAGGACAAATCAAAGTTTAAATAAACCATAATGAACTCAAAAAACGCTTAATTTCCGTTCAGAAATCTATTCGGTATTAGTTTATATAGAAATTAAGAATATTCATAGTTTAATTTAGAATTTTTAAAAATTCCAATTTTTTATAGTTTAATCAAATTACAAAATTTGGTAAAATTAAAAGTAAGAAGCTTTATATTATATTATAAATTTTTCAAGATTTTAATAACGATTATAAATATATGTATATATATGACTTTTAGGCTTTATGTCTATCATATGCTGTCGGAAAAGATCTCCGAATTATGCTTTTTCAAGGTATTTTAATCGATAATTATCGATACAGTTTTTGTGCAAAAATCATAGTTTAAAAATATCATAACTCTGTGAAAAGTGCTTTAATTTTAATTCGGTAAACCATCTTGTACAAGTTTTTATTGGAATTTTAATCCTGCATATTAGGTTTGCAAATTTAAAATTTTCAAATTTTATCGAATTTTTCACAATTTTAATTACCCCTTATAAAATTTTCAAAAATTTAAAAAATTTTTTGGTATGGTTTTTCTTACACAGAAAGAATCGCCTGTCGGTGCTGATCACGAATATATAGGCTTTATGGGGTCGGAAATGACTCCTTCAGTAATTTAAAAGGTTTTTAGTGAAATTATAGGATCTTGTAAGGGTATAAAAATCTATTTAAAAAAAGCCAAAGGCGATGACAGCTTGAAGAGTTGTTGTGATTAAAGTCAGCCATAAAAGATATAAATAAATATATAAATAAAAATTATTTAATATTGATTTCTGGCTTAAGTTTTAATCACCTTAAAAAATATAAAAAAAAAACAATATGTGTTTTTATCTATCAAAAAGTATTATATAAAATTCGTATTATATAGGCAAGAACCCTATCTCTCTCTCTCCATAACCAAAACCGTTTTACAGTCTTCTGCTTTAAGTCTTCAGTCTTCAGTCTTCTTCGTTGGCTTCTGTTTCGGCAGAAGACTGGCTCTGTCTTTCGAATTCTTCACCTTCTGCCAGCGAGTGGCTGGCTGGCAGTTGCAGGTTGCAAGTTGCAGGTTGCAACCGGCAATCAGCACGCAATTGCGAAATGTTTTGCCTAATAGAATCCCATGTGCGCACTCGCATGTAAATTGCAAACAATTATAATAAAAAAAAAAACACAAAACAAAAAAGAAAAGAAACCAGGCGGCGGCAGGCGAAATAGGAAATATTTTTATGGTGAACAATTTAACATTTTCATACGCTGCTCGTACATATTTTTTAATAGAAATAATTGCCGCCAAGAGGAGCACATGGAAAGTGGCCAAGAGATTCGCACCTGGGCACCTGGGATCGGGCTCCACGGTGATGTTCGCACTTCGTAATTTGCGCGGTCGCGTTCGCCCCATAAATTTGATGCCCAATTATTGAAATTGCATTAGATGTGTGTGTGTGCGTAATTGCAGGTGGAACAAAAAATATATATACTATGTGTATATAGAAAAAAAAAAAAATATATAAATCTGGGTAAAAGTCTGGCCATCGTTCGCTCGTTGGCCTGTTCAATTAACACTTATGTCATCAGGCTCGATCGCTGGAAAGTGCGATTTTTCGCCTCCTTTTTCACCTGCTGCTAACTGCCTTTATTTATTTAATGGATCCTTCGTAGCCAGGCTTTAGTTTAGGAGACTGTTCCCCAAATGGCTTTCCATGGCAATTTCCTTGTAAACGGAAGTGTTGCCTTGACGTTTACAAGGTATTCTGAACGCTTTTAGCTGCGTTTTTAATCGATTTTTAAAAGTAGCTGTGGCCAGGAAAATTTGAGTTTATTTTAATGGAAAGTAGAGAAAATCTGTCATATAAGTAAATATAATTAGTTTCTTAAATTTTAAGGTATTTTTTAGAATTTTCAATGTTAGTTAAGGTTGAAAAATGTGATTTTGGACTTTTGCAGTGTCTAAGTCTGTGCTTGTTACTCTTTGAAATGTTTAAATAATTGTTAAAGGAGCTGTAAAAAATTGTCTTAAATAAATATATTTGTTTTTTACAAATGTTTAAACATTTCTTTTGATTTTTGTTAAAAAATATTATTTTTGTAGTTAAGTTTCCCCTTTTAAAATGTTTAAATCTGTTTTTATTACTCTCTTAAATGTTTAAATAAATTTTTAAAAATCTGTCTTAAGTAAATATATTTCCTGTCATTAATATTAAAGTATTTCCAATATTTTTAATTGTTAATTAAGGTTAACAAATATAATATTTCAGTTAAGTTTCCCTTTTTAAATTGTTCAAATCTGTTTTTATTACTCTCTTAAATGTTTAAATAATTGTTAAAGCAACTAAAAAAATCTGTTTTTAATTTATATATTTACTTTCTTAAATGCTGAAGTATTTTTTATATTTTTAATAAGGTCAAGGTTAACAAATATATTTTTTCAGTTAAGTTTCCTATTTTAAGTGTCTAAATCTGTGCTTGTTACTCTCTGAAATAGCTAAATATTTATTATAGCATAAAAAAAAATCTCTTTAAAATAAATATATTGACTTTTTTAAATCATAAGGTATTAATTAAAATTTTAATTTAAAATTAAGTTTGAAAAATACCCTTTTTTAATTAAGTTTTTCCTTCTTCACTGTCTAAATCTTGGCCACTTTTCCTCTTAAAATTCTTAAATTTTTCTATTACTTCATCAATTTATTTAAGGCCTATAGTTTAAAGGGGGAACCCCTGTCTAGATCTGTGCTACTGCTTTCATCAGACCCTAGCTTGGGTTCACTCTATCGCCGTCAGGTGGCGTTCAACGTCAGCCAATTGTCCGAAAAAAAAATCGAAAAAAAATTGACTCTTGCCTTGTTTATTCATTAGGTTCTGCGGAAAAACGTGTTTAATTTGTGACAAAACGAAGCTGAATCTCTCAACGATTCCGCTGAGAGGCCAGAGCCACGTCCCCAGCATCTCTCATATCAGTATCAGTGGCATCTTAGGCTCAGCTCTGGGCCTGGAGTGGCAAGCTCCTTTTGGCTCCCTGTTTCCTGCTTCCAGATGCCCCACGTTGGGGCAATACAAATTTATGAAGCCAACTTGAAGAGAGGGAGGGAACAGGGTTCAAGCTTAACCCATGAACAGGAACTGATTGAAGAGGCACAAAATAAATCCATTTCAAGTTGAAAGCATAAATAAGAAAGGTTGAGTTGGGGAGGAATGTTGGAAGAATGTAAGAAAAAATGTAAAAAATATCTAAGAAAAATTTAATAAAAATGTTTTGAAAACCAAATAAACTTTAAAAAATGATTAGCCTTTAGTATTTTATATCACTTTAAAAATTAACCCCTTTTTTCCCACTCAATGGGTTAATTGTGCGAGGGTGCATTTGCTCCACTGGTGCGTACCAACTGCGTCACATTCGCTGCTGCTTCTGATGGCTTTCCGAGCTGCTAAATTAATAAGAATCGGGCTCATGCATTGGGAACTCGTTTCTCAACTAGGCTCAGACCCCCCTCCCTCCTCAGACTCCCCTCCTCCCACCCCCCTCCCTTGGGGGATCTCTGGCTTAAGCCTGATTCGACTGAGCCTTGGCAGATGTCACGACGCGCATTGTCAAACAAGCCCGAAAAAAATCCATGCCAGGCGAACAACAAAAGCAAACAGACTTGCACAAAAAAAAAAATAAAGAATAACAAAAAAAAACAAAAAAAAAAAACAAACAAAAAATCACAACACACACACACACACAAGCTGAAAAACAAACGCAAAGTTGGCAACATTTTTTCGCTTGGCAGCCACCAAATTGTAACATAAATAGACTGGCAAAAGTTAGTTAGAGAAGCTTTGTGACCACACTGCCGGAAAATATTTAAATTACCCTTAATTTAAGATTTAATGAAAGTATTTTTAAGCTTTTAAAGGACTTTATAGATGCTTTAAATATTTTCATTCAAGTTTATAAGTATAATAATTCATTTTATTCGCTTTTAAAGGACTCATGAAACTTATAATTTTGTTTACACTTTTTTTTTGTAATAACAAATACACTTTAGAGCTTCTAAACCTTCTGGTTATTTTTTTTAACATCAGTTTGAGTTTTGTTGTTAATTTATTAATATTTAATTATAATACTTTACTTGTTTTCTGTAACGTTTTATATGTTTTTTTCGTATATTTAACCAGAGAAAAAGAGCCTAGTTTTAGCTTTATAATAATACTACCTATAATATTTTACAGAAAATATTGCTGAGCTTTATATATAAATTTTAAAAATATTTTAAAAAATTTAGCATTTAACACCTATTAAATTATTGATTAATTTAACAACTGGAAAAGATTTAAATGTTTTGATTTGATAATAAAGGTTCTGCTTATTTCTCCTCAACATTTTTCTACTTTTCCCAGCTAAAGTGAAAATTTTAAACCAAAAATCATAGCTAATTTTTAAAAATAAAATACAAAATGCAAGCAAAACATGTTCTTAATTTTTAATAAATTTTTTTAAATATAATTTCCTCTGAAAACCCAAAATAAAAACCCAATTTTCCTTACCGTGTGGAGGAGTACTCACTTCTAGTGAGAAGGAATGGTGCCAGGGCAGTAGGTGCGGGAGTTACAGGAGGGGGAGATGCCAGCCTAGAGATGAGGGTGGTGGAGGTAGAGGTTATCCCCCCCGCCCCCCTTGAAATGCTGCTGCACATGCGCAACTGCAACAGCAACTGCAACAACATCAACGAGAAAAGTTCAACATGGCTTGTCGGTCTCTGTGGCGACCATGAAAAACGTGACATTTTTATGTTGCAAACTTTAAATCTTTCATATCAGAAAATGAAATGTTGCAATGCTGCAATTGGCTGCAACAACAACAACAACAGCAACAGCAGGCGCTCTGTTGACATTTCCAGCAACAAAAAAAAAGAAAAAACAAAAAGAAAAACAAATACGAACGAGGCCTGTTCTTATGGCTTTTCCAACTCCTTTCGGTATTTGGCTTTTGGGTCTTGGAATTTACTATGCGAAAATCGAATTAAGTTGGCAACAAAAAGCGAAAAATCCTTAATACTTTCCATCTCATTTTCAATTGAGATTTCAAGGTAAAATACTGGCGAGAGGGAAAAGTTAGCAATATATGTTATAAATGTATTGTAAATGCTATTATATATTTTCCGTGACTTTATTCATGTTTAATTTATATAATTAAAATGATTTTTATAATATAGAGTAATTTTAAAAGGTTGAAAAATATATTAGCACAGTTAAAGGATTTTTTTAAATTAAGCTTACAAACCAAAAATTATTTCCTAACTTTACCAAAACAATACTGCTAAAATATTATTTAAATCAATTTAAAATCAACTATCAAGCAACTTTTAGTTATCTTTAAATTAAATTTAAGTACTGATTAAATCTATTTAAAAATAAAATATATATAGATCATTTTTAAATTAACTTGAAATCCACTTTTTATACATTTTAAATCATCTTTGGATAAAATTTTTATATGGGATATATATAAATTTTAAGTCAACCTTGGATTAACTTAAAGTTACCTTTTAAATCAATTTAAAATCAAGTTTTAATAAACTTCAACTTAAAGCTAAATACACTTTAAATCAATTTACAAATAATTTTTACATATATTTTAAAGCAATTTTAGTTTAACTTTAAATCAACTTTAGATTATTATTAGTTAAACTTTAAATTAAATTTTAATTCACTTTATATACATTTTAAATCAATTTTAGAACAACTTTAAGTTAACTTTAAATCAAATTAAAATCAAATTTAAATTAATTTTAAAGCAATTTTAAGTAAACTTTAAATAAATTTTTAATCACCTTTGAATCTACATTAAAAAGAAAACGATTTATAAACTTGAAATCAACTTTAGGTCTTTGTTTTTAATTCAACTTTAAATCCACTTTATAAACATTTTAAAATCAATTTTAAATTAACTATAAATCAACTTATTATTAATATTTAAACCAATTTTTAATATATATTTATAATACATTTTATATCAGTTTTAAATCTAATTTTAAGCAATCCTTAATCACCCTCAAATCAGCCTAAAATCTATCCTTAAATCAAATTTTAAATCAAACTTTAAAATAACTTAAAATCATCCTAAAACCTACCTTTGATCAACTTTAAACCAATTTTACATCGACATCAAATCTTTTGAATAAAATCTTACTATGAAATCATAGTTTTTTGGTTTAGTTTTTTGAAAGATTTATAGTTCCTACTCAAAGCCATATTTCCTTCTGAAACAATTTTCTTTGAGTTCAAATACCGAAAAGGAAATACCTTTTCCATCTCTCTAATTACCTCAAAAAAAATATATGGAAATATTGTACAAAGAGGCTTAAGTCGCTGGTAAAAAGGGGGGATAAAGTGGGTAAAGTCAATGGAAAATCGAAAGAAGAAAAAATAAATGAAAAATATGAGAGAACTCGCATTGATTAGCAATTCAATGCAGATGTAAAAGCGCCAGGGAGAGGTGCTCTCCTCTCCAACGACTTAATGCGCTGCCCACAGGACATTCAAAGGGGATTCCCCCGTTTTAGGGGGAAGTCCTTCTAATTCTCCTTCTCCTTCTCTCTCTCTCTGCAATCTCTCTCCCTCTCTCTCTCTGTCGGGGACATTTAATTTATGCTCGCGCGTTTTTTGTTTATTGCGGTACACACATGTACATCTAGTCGAAGTAGTATCCCGAAAACCCCCTCCGATTTTTTTTTTGTTTTTGGGGCCCAACCCCCTCGGTGCTGTTCGATTTTGGTTGGTCAGCATCGATGCCACGCATCTGTATCCATATCCATATGCATATGCACATACGATGCTCCGTTTTTAGCCGTACTTTTTCCGGTTTTTTTTTTCTTTCTTTTTTCTCCCGATTTTTGTCGTATTTTTCTTTTTTAATTACAAGGATGCTGCAGCTCTCTCTCTTTCTTCCTTTCTCCCTCTCTCTCTCTCTATATATATATATATCCATATGTGTATATAGCTCACTATATATATATATCAGTGGGAGTTGCGACCTTAGTTTTTGGGTGGCTTTCTGCTCCTCTGCAGTGGCAATAATTCGATTAGTGTTCGTGTCTATTTTCAGCCTCCTCTCTGGCAGTCCCCCTATCTGTTATCCTGCCGCCATTGTATTTTTTTTCCCCCTATTTTTCCCATTTTCCCTAGTTTTTTTTCTGTGCTCCTGCTGCGCCCAACAGTTTTTCCAGTTTTCTGCTTGTTTTGCCATTTTTCCACCCATATTTTTGCTCGCTTTTTTGTTGTTTATTTTGTATGCCTTTGTTGGCGAGAGGCAAAGGCGAAAAAAGGATGTTGCATGCTGCGCTGCAGGACTCTATCGAAGCGAGGACACCCGCGCCTGGACATTGGTCATCATTCATCAAAGTGAAATGTTGATTTAGTGCCCCGAGCTGATGCCACCGAAAAAGGAGCACAGCGCAAAAAAATAAGGAAAAAAATAAAAGAAAATAAAGAAAAACTAGGGAAAAATAAAGGGGCTGCCCGCCTGCCAATGGTTGCACTTTTCTTTTACTCTGGGCAGAGTGAGGGGAGAGGGTAGGGGAGAGGGGGCCTTCCCTTCTGAGCCTCCTGGTGGCGCCATTTTGTTGCCTCAGCCTCAGTTGTTGCTGCTGCAGCATGTGATGAATTGATGCTGTTTATTCGACTGCAAACATAACCAGCAACCAGCATGTGCAGGAGGCGGTAGAAAAACTAGGGGGGAAGGGGAGAATAGGAAAGAAAATGGGTGGAAAAATGACTGGGAAAATGGGAGGCAGAATGAGTGAGAAAATGGGTGGCAAATAGTTGGATATAGCCAAGGCTTGTGCTGCTTCTTGTTATGCTTTTTGATTAGCAAACGGACTGAACATAACAAAAAAAATATACAACAAAATACAAAAACTACAAAAAATAAAAAGAAAATGTTGCACAAGAAAAGGCAGCACTAGAAGAAGGAAAACTGAAGCACGTGTGGTGGGAGAAGAAGGCAAAATTAAAAAATTCTCCAGAATGTGTGTGAGCAGGCAGAGGTGGGGTCAGGGGCAGGGGTCTTGGTGTGAAGAATATGGCAGGCGAAAAAAAATTAAAGAGAGTCTCCAGGGACTAAAAAATGCTCTAGTTTTGCACGTAAAATAAAAAGTTAATAATTAAGGGTACAAAAATGTACTTGAGGGCCAAAACAGCTTCTTATTTTGTTATTTAATTTCTGATTAATATAGAATAAAATAAAGCAACAATTAAATGTACAGAAAAAATGTAACCAATTTTTTTTAACGGCTTAAAAATATATTTTATTTTAATATTGAAAATATAATTTAAGGAAATGTTGTAAATTTTATATATTTTTAATTTGCACACTATAAATCATATATATTGTTGATCAGCATCAACAGCTAAGTCGATCTAGCCAAGTTTGGCAGAAAACAATTTTTTTTTAATTATTTCTTAAATTTTTAGGGGGTTACATTGTTAAAATTTTGAAAAATTAAGAGAAAATTTGAGATTTAAAATTTTTTTAATGCAGCTTGCAAATAAATTAACCGATTAAATACTAATATGAAAATGCTTTCCAAATTGAAATTAATGGATTTTTGGCTAAGTTATGGATTTTTTTTAAAATTGTTATACAGAAATATAATTGCCAAAATCTATAACTTTTGCTTGTTGCACATAAAACAAAAGATAAAAATCAATGCTAAATACGTATAAAATGTTTTATCTTTATCATATTAAAAAGTTAATTAAAATATATGTAAATTATAATAGTAATTAGAATGTGTGTAAATGTGTAAGGTAACGCTTAGTTTCTGCTTAAAAATTTTTAATTTAAATTTAAATTCAAAATTTAATTACCTAAAATAATGGCTATTTAAGTTCAAATAATTCATTATTTAATTCTAATAAATCCTTATTAAAATATATTAATTATACTCAAATTCCAGTAAATCCCAATTGATTTCAAATGGTTATAATTATTATAAAAATGAGTAAAATAATATTTATAGTAAAAACTTTTTCATTTTTTCCTCATAAATTAATTACTAATTAGAAAAATCGAACTCATAAACACAACAACCTTTGAATACCCTAAAAACCTGACCTCTTTTAGAGGGTATAAAAATTGCACTCTTTCCGTAATGCAAAAATTCTCTTCTTCTATTTTTCCTCCTCCTTCAGCTCCTCCGTTTTTTCTTTTCATCTTTTGCCTGTTGTACTTTCTTTTTTTTTTCCCTATTTTTTAGGTCTTCTTTTTGTTCTCCGTTTCAGTTCCCAGAGTGTGTTGCCGGATGTCCTGTGCCTGGCGCTGGCCAATCACATCGGCGGAGGCGGCTACCGGCGGGGGCGTGGCAAGGCTTGGGAGTCCCAGATATATCGAGCCATAGGTGCCGTTCCTCTGATAGATATAGAAGCCGGATATTGGAACCGCTCGACGGGGTCCCTGCCCTACCCATATATATATATATATATCTTTACATATAGTCGAAACTCACGAAAATGTACGAAATGAAAAGCCGGACGGACGATGATGCTGGTTGCAATTTACATAGGGAAAACAGGGAAAACCTGAGGGGGGGAGGGGCGGTGGAAGAGGGGGGAAAAGCGGACTTTGACAAGCTCTCCTTGGCATATTGATTGAACGGTGCCCGCATGCAGGTAAATCCCCCATCCGCACCGTTGCGAGTTCTTTTTAATTAACGCTAATTCCAATTACATATTTCGTTGATTTCGTTGTTTGATTCCCCGGTCAGAGATTGCGGCAGCTGTCGGTATGTACTAGATATATATATATATATCTATATATTCCACTGACTTGCCAGGTTGCCAGAGCCACACAGGTCTCTCTCACTTTGCCTTAATTGGTGATTATAATCAAAGGTGCCACTCAAGTGCAGTTTACTTTAACCAGAATGATGGATTCATACTCCTTTTATCTTTAACGATAATCTATTAAATGGTTAAGGATAAATTTACCATTAATCCATTAAATAGTTATGAATGAAGATCAAAGAATAATTAATCCATCAAGGGTCTTTAAGAATATAATCCAGTTGGACTTTATTAATATTCTGTTTTTTTAATAGGGACTTAAATTTTTAGAGATAAATATATCCAGAAAAATAGCGCTAAATAGGATATCGAAAATATCTATAAAATTAAAATATTAAAATTTCATATATCGAATTACAAAAAAAAAGAACTATACATAAAATAATACTACAATCGTATATTTTCGGACAATCTATAGATTTTTTAGATTTATAATTATATAATTTTATATCAAGGAAAATAGTGTTTTAAAAGCATATCGAAAATCTCTAAGAATTTAAGGAATTAAAATTCCATATATCAAAGAATTTCGAATCTCAAAAAAATAAAAGATAAATAAATAAATGAATATAAACATAAAATAAGCATACAAAAACTGGTTGCAATACCGAATGTCGTGTTAAAATATTAATTGTATTGAATCAATCGATAAATTCCCTTAAACATATTTAATGTTTTCTTTAAAAAATTTAAAATTAACCTTCTTGTTTACTTTTTATATTTACTAGCAGAAAGTGTATTTTTAATTAAGTTCTTTGGCTTAGTTTGATATATTCAGCGGAATATTGCTTTTACATCAATTGCAGCCTTTAAATATAGTTTTATATTTGGTTTATAGTTTCTGTATAGATATATAGATTTTTTATTATTGTTTATTATTTATTTTAATAAATATTTAATCAAAATATCACCTAGATTAATTTAGATTGCATACCTAAACCAAATCTTTAAAGAATTTTAATTTTATATTGATTCTAAATGAGAAACATATTTAAACTTATTATTTGTATATATTTTCTTTCATACCTTTAGTTTAAAGGGTGGCAGGTGAGTAAAGTTTATTCAATTTACAATTATATTTATATATAAATATATATAAATTTATGTGTTTTTATGTATATATTTCTTGGTTTTTTCTTTCGCAAGTTGCAGGCGCCATAAACTGGAGAAGATACCCAAAGATCGGCGGCGAGCAATGCGAATGTCATTCGCTACACTATTTTCTATACATCACTGAGAAAAATATAAGAGCAACAAGTACTAAAAACTTATATTTTCTGCCCAAAGATATTTATAATTTAGTTTAATTATTTATAAATTATTATCTATAAATTAATGAAGAAATGCTGATAAGAAAAATATATTAACTAATGTCTGGCCTTTTTTTTATGTCTTTGTTTGATATTTAAACCTTGTGTATATAGTTTTAAATACTTCAATATTTTTTCAACTTTATTTAATTTATATTTCAAATAAAAATGTTTTTTTAATGTACAAAATGATCTTCTTGCTGTGTGCTCTTCTTTGCGCTGTTGTTATGCATTCCAATGCCAACTGGGGATCGGTCGCAAAAATGCGCAGATTTTTCGTTTGGATTTTGGGTGGAGGTGGAGTTGGAGTTGGAGGTGGTGGCCAGGTGGAGGGGACTGTGTTGGTGGCTAAGGGGAAGGGGAAGGGGGGGTGCAGGTGAGGAAAAAGCGCAGGCGGGTGGGCGCCGTTGGCCCCATCGCGAGAGCCGGGAACGTAAAGCATAATAAAAAGTCGTGCCTTACGTGCAGCAGTTGGGATCCCGATCCCTCCTACTCCACAGACTCTCAGCCTCTTTCTCCGCCTTCTTATGCTCCTTCTCCTCTCTCTTCCTCTCCTTCTTCTTCTCCTTCACCTTCTCCCCTCCTTTTCCTCCTCATTTTCTGCGTCCTCCACCCACCCAGCGACCTGCAAGCATTTGCTTTAAGAGGTAGCATTGCGGTTTATGGGTTCTCTCTCTTCTCCTTCTTCTTTTGACTTGTAAATTTTTATATTAATTAATTAATTAATTAATTTAATCAATAAACTTATTTATATTATATTAAGAAACCTTTTTACATATAAAATCCTTTAAACATTCAGCTATTTTCAATGCAACTTCAAGATAACTTCCCTTACAGGATACTCCTTCGTCGTATATCCCATCCTTTATCTATGATGCACTTTTCGGTTGCCTAAGCACAGCACAAGAAAAAAAAAAAAACATTTTTAGTGGGCATGACTGCCTCTCTCCCCCCTCCTTACCGCCCACGCCCCCTCCCACCCGCTGCCACCCCCTCTGCGATTTGCTGTTTTGCCGTTTTTTATGAGCGTCTTAAGGGCACGCACGATTTTTTGTGATTTTTGCGTGGCGCGTTTGGGCCTGGTTCCACTCTGCAGTTGGCTCTTGGCCCCCGCACCGCATGCACACCCCCCTCCCCCCCAATACCCCCGTCCGCCCTGTGGGCCCCCCGCCAATGTGCGTTATGTGGCACTGATTACCGTTGGCTGCTCGTTCGGGTTCCTTGGCTCGTTCGGTGAGCAAAAGGTCAGCCAAGTTGGGAAACTAAAATGCCTTTTTCCCGGGCATCGGCTTCGAAAATTGAATTTAATTTATTTGGCAGTCAACGCTGGCAGCGCCAGGTATAGTCGAAGTGGGAAGGTCCCATGGGATATATCCCACAAATCGGTTGCAATAGTATAAAGGACTCAGTTTTGAGTTGAGCAAGAAAGCAAATCGTTGCAAAGATATAACTACTTCTTGTTTTGAATGAGTATTTTTCGGGTTTCATATGAAAACTTATTAATAAAAAATGTTCACAGAAGTAAAAGAAAAAGACATATGATAAAGGTGATATTTATGCCCCTTACAGGGTACTATGATTTCAGTCAAAAGCTTTTAAAGCCAAGAAGAAGTCATTTCCGACCCTATAAAGCATATATATTCTTGATCAGAATCGACAGGCGATTCTTTCTATGCCAAAAAAATCATACAACAAATTTGAGTCAATTTTTGAAAATTTTATAAGGGGTTACATCATTAAAATTTTGAAAAATTCGAAAAAATTTTGAAATTTTAAATTTTCAAACTTAATATGCAGGATTGAAATCCCATTAAAAACTTATACAATACCGCTTACCGAATTAAAATTAAAGCAGTTTTAACGGAGTTATTATATTTTTAAACTTTGATTTTTTCACAAAAACTGTATCGATAAATATCGATTGAAATCCTTAGAAAAAAATTCTGAGATCTTTTTCGACAGCATAAATTAGACATAAAGCCTATGACTACCAAGAGTCATATATATATTTATAATCTTATTTAAAATCATGATAGATTAATAATATAATATTAAGCTTCTTTCTTTTAATTTTACCCACATTTTCAATTTTCAAAAATTAACAAAAATTTAAATTTTAGTTATTGAAAATTACATATGATTATTCTTAATTTCTATTGAAACTAACAAGAAATAAATGTTGATTATGTTTTTTTAAACTTTGATTTGTTCTGGAACTAATGATTTCAAAATATCGAATAATATCGATTTTAAAGAAGCAAATAGTTGGAGACTTTGCCAGGGATTACGATGTCTCAAATCAAACAATTGTGATCTCCCAAGATTTACGTACAATCCATTTTACAATTAAACTTCTTTTTAAATTAAGTAAAAAAATATTTCAAATAATTTGAAATACAATTTAGCACAAGTTTAAAACATTTTAAAATGGTTTTCAGCAATAGAACATGAATAATAATTTTTATAAATTAACAATTTTAAATCCAGAATGTAAACATATTAACATAAAAATACCAACTATTCAGAATCAAAATGATTTAATTTTTGACCTGGTTATGATTGATTTTCATGGTCCAGTTTTAGTTAGTTTTCTTTTTTGTTAGAGATCTAAAAATATTCTTAGTCATAATTTATAACTAAACTAAATTATGCTTTAATAAATATTTCAACAGCTACTTATAATTCCCCCTAACTTCTCACTTGGCTTGGAATTTGTTTTAGCGGGTGAGTACTGTATCTTGGGTCCTGTTTTCTGGGTACTGTGTCCTTTGTCCTGTGTGTGTGGATGGGCCGTTTCAGTGCCGGTATCTGGGGGCTATACGACAGTACAGCAAATGTGAATTTAGTTGCCACCAAAAACTGCAATAAGCCGGCAGGACTTGCTACAGGACAACGTCATTGCAGTCATTTTACACACACCAGGCACAAGTACCAACAGGACACGGGGAAAAATAAGCTAAATTTGTATATTTTAATTTGTAAAAATAAATAATTCAAGAAAGTAACTTTAAGTTTGTAAATGAATCAATTATTTAATTAATTTTACAAACATAATTAGAGTAAATTTCTGGGAAGATAATTTCTTGGAGAGTAACAAGGTGATTTTTATACAAAATTTTTCTCCCTGTGCAGGCCTTGTTGGTCCTTCGAGCATTCTTGTAATCCTGTCAGAGCACGTGTGCATCCCTCTGCCACCCACTCCCACTCGATCTCTTCTTTCTCTCTCTTCCTCCCTCTCTTCCTCACTCTCTTCCTCCCCCTCTTCCTCCCTCTCCCCCTCCCTCTCTTCCTCCCTCTCTCTTTCCCTCTTTTACTGCTCCTCTCTAAAAAAGCTAGCTCGAGTCCTTGCATTTTATTTTCGTTTATCATTTATTTACTACTCAATTTTTCTACTACTTTAGTCGCGCAGAGAGAGGGGTCAGAGAGGGGGCTGAGAGGGGTGGCTGTGGGACGGCCCAAGTTTATTTCGTATGCCAAGTAACGGCAGCTCGGTGCAGCTGTTGTTGCACGCGACTTTATCCTTCAAATGTCCTTGCGTGCGTTGCAAACGCCGACGACCATTTTACGTGCCACGAACGCCCTTTTCCTACGCCACCTCCACTATGGCCCCCTCACTTGCTTTACCCCTGGTCCTGCCACTGCCTCTATTCCTTACCCTCTCCCTCTGCCCTGCCTCTGCCCTGCCCTTCGCTGGCCTGTGGATTTTAATGGCTGCTGCAGCCCTCGGGGAGTCCCCGCAGTGTGCAGTGTGCAGTGCATCCACATCCACATCCTTGCATTCGTGATGCGGCCGGCTACGTCCATCCTTTGTCCCAGACCTCCACAAATACACCGAGAAAAAAAAGGGATGAAACAAAGCGGAACTAAAGATATAATAACCTAATTTCAAGCCTAAAATATTAATTAGAAATTTACTCTAAATTTCCTGTGAAAGTTTGCAACTTTTATGTTTTTTTCTATATCCTCGTATATCCTTTATCCTTTTGTTGCCTTGCCTTGTTTTTTCTCCTTGTGCTCACTCCTCGTCGCCATTTTAATTTTGCCTGCTGCACAACGTCGAATTTTCTAATCTTGTGCGGACTACGGCTCCCCAGTTGCTGCCTCGTCCTGCGTCCTGCGTCCTGCGGCGGCTTCATGTTTGTTGCTGGTTCGGGGGTCGCAGCATTTTGGCGCCAGAGGTCGTTTAAAGGACTTTTGCCGCAGGCCTTCTGCACCTCCTCCTCCTCCTCCCCTTGGTGTGTGTGTGTGTGCGTGGCTCTGCCTCGTCCTTCGTGCTGCATCGTGCATCCTGCTGCCTGCTGCTGCCGCCTGCATCCTCCGTCCAAGATGGATGACGTGTCAGTGGGAATTGATGATGCTGGGGCTGGCCAGAAAACAAAAATGGCGTCGGCTTCCTGCAGGCGAAGAGCCCCAGCCGTCCCTCTGTCCCCTCGCGGCCACGTGGCGTATGAGTGATGCAGCCATGGCATCCAATCCGAAACGCAAACCCAACAACACCCGACACCCGAAAACTCAAAGCCCAAAATCCAACATCACAACACCCATTACCCAACACCCACTACCCAACACCCCAAGCCATAACCCATAAGCTATATCCCCTTTTATCCCTGTTCTAGTCCTGATTCCACACAATGTCACCCACACTCAATGAAGGAAAAGCCAAGCTGCCAGGACTTCAATTAATCGTTGCTTTCTTCGATTTCGATTATTGTTTTGACCAGGTTAAGTTGGATTTAAAATATATATAATATTTGTAAAAATTTACGGAGGTCAACTTGAGATTCTGGGATAATGAAAGCATCTCCGGATAAAGTTTAGAACAGGTACAAAATATTTTAAACCCTAGCATGAGGTGGAGAATAAATATATCTATGATTCTTAAAGAGATTTGGGGGTATTAATAATGAGAATTTGGGGTATTGAGAATAATAAAAAGTAATAACAATAATAACAATAAAGCATCACCCACATTTTGCATAGAATTTAAATTACACGAAAGCATTAAGTTTAATATCCTTATATATTTTATATGCTAAATATATATATTTTATATTTAGCATATAAAATATATAAGGATATTCATCTTAATGTTTTCGTGTAATTTAAATGACGCCTTAATTTCTGAATAATAATAATAATATTAGGATATTTAAGGAGACGATCTTGAGTTTCTGGAATAATAATAAAAGCACTTACCTTTATATAGTTTGGGGTAGAAAGTAAATTTTTTGTATAGGCTACTATTTGATGGGGAATAATTAAGTATAATATTTGTAGATATTTAATAAGCTTTTAAAATAATTGTAACACTTCCCAGAAATAGTTTTGTGGCTACTTTTAGGAGGTGAACTTAATGTAGAACCACCTCTCTGATAAAGTTTGGAATTGCTATATATATTTTATAGCCTAGCATAAAATGGAGAATAAATATTATATAAACTATATATATATATATTCCTTGTAGATATTTAAGAAAATGAAATTAAGGTTATAGGATAATATAATCAAATCTCTATTATAGTTTCAGCCACCTATATATATTTTATATGCTATTATTAGGCAGAGAAAATATATTTTATAATTGTAGCTATTTTAGAAGGTGAACTTGGAGCTCTGAGATATTAAAAGCACCTCCCACATACGTTTTATAGACCAGCATTAGATGAAAAATAAATATATAAAATCCTTGTAAACATTTAAGGAGGTCGGCTTGAGTTTCTATGATAAAAAATGCATCTCCCTGACATAGTTTTTAATAGCCATATATTTTTTATAGGCTAGTATTAGTTCGGAAAAAATATATATAAAACTTTTAGCTACTTTTCAAGGTTTATTTGAAATCCTAGTTTATTAAAATCATCTTCCAGATGTATTTTATCGACTTGCATTCAATGAAAAATAAATATATATACTCCCTATTGATATTTGAGAAAGTGAACTTCAGTTTCTGGGATATCTATGAGTTTGATAGATAGATATTTAGATAGATAGATAGATATTTAGATTTAGATATTTCGATTTTCTCTCTAACTTGATCACTGCTTAAACCTTTTAATTAATTGAATTCCTCTTACCTTTTTTGGGGTCACTTTTGTCCACTGTCCAACTGCCACGAGCGAGTGTCACCTCTCGGGGGGGAAACCACCTTGTAGTTCACTCCAGCTCCATGTCTTCCTGACTCGCGGTGTCACTACCTCCCCACTTCCCTGGGGGCATGAGACTGCGACTGCGACTGCCTCTTGTCACCTTGAGGAGCCGAGAATAATAAATAATTGTGTGCGTTTCGGGGCTGAGGCGCGATTCGGTTTCAGATTGGGATCGGACAACGGCGTTCCCGATTCTGTGGATCCTGAAGCCTGGACCTGGGACTCCGACTCCGACTCCGACTCGGACTTGGACTCGGATTCGGACATGAACCCCATCTGGACTGGCTCTCGTCTCTCGTCTCGCTGCGAATTAAGCTGTTGACACATAACATCATGTCGCACTTGTCTGCTGGCACAAATCTCGCCAGGTGAGTGGAAACGCGCGCGCAACATGAGCCCCATGATCGCAGGTTGTGTGAGTGTGTGTGTGTGTGTGTGCCCATGTTGCCTGTTGCAAGTTGCTGTGGCAGCTGGAGTTGCTGGCGTTGCTGGCGTTGCCTGCCTTTGTCCCCGGAGCAACACGACGGCACCATGGCGAGAGAACAGCGGGCGGGCTCTCAGCGAGCTGGCCGAAAAGCTTTTGGCACATCTTGCCGCATGTTGTCGCCGTGCTGCGATGCAATGTTGCTGGCCAGCACTGAGAGAAATATAAATAAAGTTAATACAAAAAATTTTAAAACATAAATTTTGAGAATTTGTGTTTATTAAGCTTAGTAAATGGTTATTTTTAAGAAGAAATTATCTAAAAAAGGTAATAAGTGATAACAAGCATTGGAAAATTTTTTTTAGAGTTTATAATTCCCAAGTATGGCTTTGGGATAAGCATTATATAACCTTTCATATCAAGAACTATCTTTAAAAATACACAATTTAATTAAGCTTAAGCTAAGCTAGATGTTAAATCATTATTAAAGAATAAGCTTAAAAAAAATATTAATAAAATACAAAGTCTTTATTGAGGCGCATAATTTCCAAATGAGGTTTTTGCAGAGGCTTTACATTCTTACATTTTCCCTTAAAAAAACTGTATTACAAAAATTACTATTTAATAATCATTTTTCCAGGGTATTTTTTTATTAAATAATTATTTATTTGCTTGAAAAAAACCCTTTGATAATGCTTAAAATTAATAAAATGAGAGTTAATCTACTAAATATTTCCCTCTTCCATTTTCTAACCAAAATCGAACCTAAAAAAATCTTTAAAATTAAATAATATTTAAGCAAGTATATAAAAACAAATTCTAAAAAAATTAATAACAAGTTTCTGTTGCCTCATTATATTTTCTTTCAGTGCACTGCTGCCCATGAACAAAGCCACTCTGGCAATTTGTGAGTGGATTTTGTGGCCATTTCTTTGCTGTTTTTCTTTGGCGATCGTCAAATTGTTTTTCTGGCCATAAAGCTTGGACTGGAAGGGGGGATGGAAGCGGTAAAATGGGGAAAATGGGAAATTGGTGAAATGACCCAAAGCCTGTCAACCTTTTCGCGGCCAAATCGCCAACTGACAGTCGCTGTTTGTATGGCGTTTTTTTTACTTTCTTTAATTTTTCAAGAGGAGTTTTTAGAAACATATAACTAGGAATTAAATTAAATTATTTATTATATTATAAGCTTAAAAATTAAGAGAAATTTCTGAGAGGAACCTTTTAAAATAAAGCAATAAATAATAATAAAAGGCAGACTTTATTGCTGCTTCTCTGCCTCTTTAGATTTTGGTTTTCTTTTCTACAGAAGCCAGATTCAGCGCTGATCTTTGGCTTCTTTCTTGCCTCCGCTTTTATCAACATTTCCTCTGCCCCTTCATCTACATGTGTTGCATCCTTGGGCCCCTCCTGTCAATTGCCTAATTAGCTGGCAACATTTTTCCCACGCCCACGCAGCTCGAACTCGAAGCTCACCACCAAGCACTTGTCTGCCACAAATCGCGGTGATCTATGGCCAGGCAGAGAAGGAGAGAACCAGACAGAGATAGAGAGAGAAAGAGAGAGAAAAAAGAGAGAGAGAGAAGGATAGAATGTAATCCTGAGCCTGGCCAGACCAAATTTGGCAGCAGGGAATAAGGCTAACATCGACATCATGCCAATTGCTGGGTAAATCAAAGCACGCTACTTTTTGGCCAAAAATGAACAGGGAAAGCTAAGAGAAGAGTGGAGACTGAAGACTGGCAAAAAACTGTAGCCTGTGTAGACTGTAGACTGGCGGAGAGCAGATCCCGAAGAGATCCCGAGAGCCAACAATAAAACTCATAAATCAAATGAGACAAAAGACTCGAGGCGAACGCAGGACACGAAAAACGAAAGCTGGCGTGCGTCGCAGGCAGCCACTTCCCTCCGAGAACCTAGCCCACAATACACTGAGAGAAAAATGGGAGAAACTTGAGATAAAAATTAAAGAAACTTGAGAGAAAAATTAAAGAAAACTCCACTCTAAGCGGTAAAAAGTAAAGAAAAATTTAAAGAAATATTTTTAAAAGTCTTTGAAAATTTTTAATTAAATCTGTAATAATTTTCGCAGACTAAAATTTGTTCTGCCTTAATTTTTTGCAGTGTCCTGGCAGACGGGTTCAGGGGGGTTCAATGAAGCCAGAGGACAGGGGAACTTGTACAACGCAATATTGAGCCACGAACTGCGAACAATGGGAGCAAATAACTGGCAGGCATTTCGCAGTCACAGTCACCGTCGCAGTCACAGTCGCAGGAGGAGGAGGAGCACAACATAGACGTGGACATAGACATAGATGGTCTCCAGATGAGTCTCCCAGCGATGAAACACGAAGCGGAGGAGCCACATCCATCGACCACCGAGGCAGCAGCAGCAGCAGCCGCAGCAGCATCAGCAGTTGCTCCGAGTAGTCAGCGATTTTCAAGGTAAAGACAAAAAGGCCCAGGTGAGGACAGGAAGGAAACGGAAGGAGTGGAGAGAGTGTCCACTTGAGCCAGGGAAACTAACGAACTGTGGATACCCTAGGGAGGCAGAGGAAAGGGTGGGTAGATAGTTAAAGGTAGAAAGTTAAAAGAAGGAAGATGATTCCAAAAATAGGCAAAGATTTTTCGAGCTTACAATAGAACTCAAGGTAAAATATTAATTTTAATTAATAAAAATGTATAATATATATATAAATATAAATAATTTAAAAAAAAGACTTAAAAAAAAATGTATACATTTTATATACATATTTATAATATTTTGAAAAAATAATAAAGAATTGAATTCTAGGAATATTAAAGAATTTTTCTGCTTAACGTAAAGCTCAAGGTTAACTTAACTTAATTTTAATGTTTAAATACTTAATAATAAATATATGTATCTTATTTTAAAATATAGTTGAAAATAATGATAAAGTTCCATATTAAGTAGCAAGCACTAAGTCAAGGTAAATAATTAATATTAATAATGAAATATTTATCGTTCATTTTGTAAGAGAATATAAAATTTATTTAGTTAAGGTAACAAATTAATTTAAAAAATTATTAATTTAATAAAAATTAATTTAAAAAAAATTAATGGTTATTAAAAATCTTTATAAAATATAGCTAAAACTAATAATGATAAGGTGTCGCAGGTATAGCTAAGGGTTTTTCCCTGGTTACTTTTGAGTTTATGAAAAACATTTAATTTAAACAAATAACACTTTTAAAGCATTAAAAATTAAAATTAAATTCTAAAAATTAAATGTTTATGAAAAAATATATATTTATTAAAAAAAACGCTAAGAATAATAATAAAGTGTGAAGTTCTTGATTACTTCACATTTTATTAAGGATTTTTCATGGTTAGAGTTCATCGTTAAAACATTAAATTTAATGATTAAATATTTATTTATTATTTTTTATTATTTATTAAAAATATATGTAATGATTAAATAATTTAAAAAATAATGCTAGGGTTCAAAATTAAATTAAATTATTTACTAAAGCATATTTTTAATGATAAATGACTATCTTTTTTTTAGAAGCCTAAAAGCTAACAAATGTATACCTACTCTATTTTAATTAAATTAAAATATTAAAAATATTTAATATTAAATAAAAATACAAAAAATACATAAATAAATCTAATAAAAATTATTCAAAGGTAAATATTGGACATAGCTCTTCGTTTTCCATAGCAACTATCCCTTGATTTTGAAAGAGCAAAAAGCAAAAGTCACCAAAATGATGCACAAGTGTCGCCCCAGAACCCACAACGAAAGATCGAGGGCAGTGCACCGATGTGGGAATGGTCTAGGGTTTGGGGGGGCGGGGGGATATAGATGATGGGCCAGAGCCTGGCCAGAGCCCAGTCAAGGGCACTGGCACCGGCTGGCAAAAGGCGATTCCTATGCCGAATGGCCAGCGACAAGATGAATTTCCAGCGTATTTCGCTTTTTTACTTTTTTGGTTTCATTTCGGTCATGGAATAGGCAGATATATATATATATATATATATATTTGTATATATAAATTCGTATATATATATATATATATATAGAATATATATAGAAAGATTTTTTTGGGCGCTTCGTTACACAAAATCACGAAGCGGATCGTGCACGACTATTTTGCGTGAGCTGAGAGCATGATCAGAACTCGAGTTGGTTCTGGGCCTGGGCCCAGGCAGGCAGGCAGCTGCTGCTGCTGCTGCTGCGACCTGTTCCCGGCTCAAGACCAAGTCCAAATTCCAGTCCAAGATCCCTCCAACCGATTCACACTCCTCCCGGACAACTGCTGGCACCTTTTTGGGTTCGCTTTTGACAGTTTAAAGACCACAAAATAACAGAAACGAGAGACTCCAATTTTGGTTCTGTAATTTGAACTGCGGCACACTTTCAAAAAATAAAAAACAAAAACCAATGCGGCTAAAGGAAGCTGGGAAATCAGTGGCCAAATTAAACAGGAACAGGTGTATGGGTAAAAATATTTATTTAAAATTTTCTTTACAAACTAGAAATATTAAAACAAAAAGTATAAAATATCAAAAACTTATAAAGTGCAAAGATCTAGCTTCTACTTAGCTTTTAGCCTTGAATTTAATTATTCGTAGATTCCAATAAATATTTAAAAAAATATTTTATATATATTTATAATAAATATTTCCCCCTCTTCAGCTTAGCCTTCCATTTGGCCTGCACTTTGTTTTATTTCTCACGCCTTGAACTTGACCAGCGGCTTTAACCTTTCGCTGACACACAGAGAAAAAGGAACCCCAGAGTCCGGAATCAAGAACCCAGAAACAAAAAAATAAACCCCTTACTCCTCCCGAAACCCAGCACCTACATAGAAGCCGAGAATACGAGAACCTGTGTGTGTCAGTCAGGCTAATAAAAATAGCATCATGTTGCCTGATGTTGCTGTTGCAGTTGCAATGGATGTTGCTGCTGATGCTGATGCTGCTGCTGCTGTTGCAATGAACATACGAAATTCGTTTACATTTTTGCCATTTGTGCGAATTAGAGACAGGGCGACAAGGCAGCTGAGCTTCTGTACTTTTATTACTGCTGCCAACTAACTAGATAACAACATTGACAACAACAACAACAAAAGCAACTGCAGCAGCAACAGCAACAGCAACAACTGCAGCAACAATGACTTGAACAACTTGCACTTGTCAACGGGATTTCTTTACCCCAACAGCACCTTCGTTTCACTTAATTTCTTAGTTTTCTTGGCCTCTGAAGATAGTCTGAACAAAAAGCTAAATTTTCTTAATAGAGATGAAAGTTTAGTATACAAAAAATCGATTTGAAATCGATTATTATCGAAATGTCAAGCATTTACATTTTAAGTTTGGTTTTTTGGCCATTTAAATGGAATTAAAAAAAGAAAGTAACTAAACGAAACAAATATTATATTTAGGCATGAAAATCTATGATGTATGCATAAATCGATTTAAAATATAAATTTAGCGAAATTATGTGCATTAATATCTTAAATGGTTTTTCAGATATACTTACATATATTTTTAAATATGAAAAACGGCATATAGCTTACAATTAAGATTAATATAATTCAGGTAAAAACTTTGAAGAAAAAAAATATAAGCAACAAATAACGACTCAACCTAAAATGGTTTATATAAATTTAATGTATAATAAATACCAAGAAGTTTCTTACAAATAAAAAAGTTTTTGGAATATACAAAAATCATAAAATTGATTTTTTGATAATTTTTTGTAAAAAACTTTTAAATATATTGCATTACTTTTTTTTATTTATTTAAATACTTAACTTATTTGATAATAATAATAAAATACTACATTTTAATTTTAATTTTTTGTATTCTCCTAAATATTTTAGCAAAGATCAATCAATATAGATTCCCGCCACGATTGGGAATTTTAACAGAATACAAACGGCAAAAAAACGTACTCTATTTTTATTTAAACATTTAATTTAATTTTTAATTCAAATATAAATTTTCCAAATATCTAAGAAAGCGAAAACAAATTCAAAACACAAAAAATGTCCTCTTTGTCGGCTTGGGTCCACCCTAATCGAATTAGCTCCCATGGACACACACATAAAGGTGGCTCCTTGGCAAGTACATCGATATGTGAACACTGTACAGTGTGCACTGCACATTTACCCCAAGGGGCAAGGGAGAGGGGAAAGACAAGATAAAACATAAAAAAAAGCACAAAAATTAGAGACGAAAATGCTGACTGAGGCAGAAGAACAAAGGCGCATCCTGTCAGGAGATGTCCACCCAGGCAGGTGCCCAGTATGGGTTAAGCGAGGCTCCACTGTAAGAGGAATGTGAGTGTGTGTGTGTGTGTGTGCAAGTGTTTTCCAGTTGATGTAACATTACTTTGAAATCTTTTGCCAGGCAGCCAAATGAAAAGCAAAGAGAAGATGTTCGCCGCCGCCGACGCCTCTGCCTAAAAGAAGCAAAAGAAGCTCAAAGTGGGGCCATCAGGGGCTTAGGTGGGGCCTACCGGGAAATTAACCCATGAGAAAGTCTATCTAAAAAATACTGCATGGGATTTTTATGACTTTTAACATATAATACGAACTTGATTTCATTTTAAAGAATTTTTTACATGTTATTTCTTAAGGAAAAGGTACCCAAAACAGCATAATATTAAGTTTACATAATATATATTAATAATTAATTAATTGGCTGTATTTAATAAAAAATAAAGCTATAATTTAAAAGCAGATAAACTTAATTTATAAATAAAAATTAATTAATTTGATCTTGATTTTTCTGACTAATTATTCCCTTTCTCGACCCCCTAACACCTCTGGGGTTAACTAGGGGCTTCCAGCGCGAACTTCCAGAAGGTGGTTTCCCCGCAGAAGCTTCCAGGGGGGGAAGCTTCCGAGAGGAAGGCGTAAACTGCCGTTGAGACAACGGATATGGATACTCGGCTTAATTTCAACCAGCGCTCTGTGTTGGTCAACTGACCAAACAAAGTTCGCCTCTCCTCTTCGATGGGTGAGCCCCCCAGTGGGGTTAAGGTGCCTTGGAAGGGGAGGGTGGAGTGTAAAGGGGGTGCTGGAAAACGGTATGGTTGGCGGAGGGGGTGATGCACGCGAAACGCTTCGCTGGACAATGAACAAGCGAAATTAGAGAATGTAAACAGCGAATTTTATCCTGTTCGCTGCCTTGCCCACAACAAAAGCACAAACAGCAAAGCCCATAAAGACAGCAGGGGTTAAATAAATAATATCTAATAATAATAATAAAATATTTCAGGTAGATATTAAGATAAAGGTAAGAAATACATATAGAAAATAAGAAAGGAGTAAGATTAAATATTTTAAAAGAATAAATTAAAAGATCATATCTAGTAAAAATAATAATAATAATATAAAACAGCTATGGCTGATATTTGTCATGTAGCTTAATTTATAATTAGGTACAAGATAAATAAAATAAAAATAAAAATAATGCAATATTAAGAGAAACAAAAAAATTAAGAATTTCTGAATTTTTTACATACATTAAAAAGAAACAGATTTAATATTTAAATAGAATATATTTCATATTTAAAGATCCTTTCTAGCATTAATATTAAGTATAATAATAATAAAAATAATAGTAGTAGTAATAATAATAGTAAAAATAATAACAATAATAATAATAAAAAAATTAATAAAAAAAATTCAGAAAATGACAACACAATCATAAAAATGGGGAAAAAATTAAGTATAATAATAATAAAAATAATAGTAATAGTAATAAAATAATTAATAAAAAACATTAAGAATATGACAACAATACAATAAAAAAAAAAACGAAAAAAGCCTGATTTAATATGTAATAAGAGTAAAACACAAGTTAAAATATCTTTTCAAGTAATCAATATTATTCCAATCTCCCTTAATTAAATCACAATATTTTTTATAGATATTTTGTATTATTTTAATAACTAATATTATGCATTTGTATCTATATTTTTGGTTATTATTGTAGCTCCTAGGCTAACATAGATAGCTCCAATGAAACGTGGACCATTTTTCTTTGTCTGAGCCTGGGGACCTGTCCGAGGAGATGCGACAGAGATGGAGAAGGGGGACAGGGACAGGGAGAGGGAGAGGAACAGGGTACAAGGACAGGGGAGTAGAACCGGGGGACAATAACAGGGAACTCTGTGATGGGGTAAGACAGCAACAACGGCGCCAGTTGACACGTCTTTTGGCTTTGACAAACATTTAAACAGGCGCTGGTGTAGCAACAAAAACAATTACAAGCAATTCTGGCTTCCACCTTAACCTTCGACTTAACCTCAGACATTACTAAATGTACAAGAAAAACAAGAAAAACGAACAACAACAAAAATAAGACAAAAGAGTTCTGATGTCATAACAATAAATAAACAGGTAGAATTCCATGGGGATGAAGGTGACAAGGGGAGAGTACCAGACAGAGGTAAAAGCAATAGCTAAGTTGGAATATTTAATATTTTTCGAAAAAAAAGCCTAATATGTTATATTTATTATTATAGTTAGTGTAAAATTTAAGCCATATTTAAGTTAAAATATAAAATATTTGTTATAAGAATATTTGAAGCTATAATATTTTATGTTACTTATCAAATCTCTCTATTTAGGATATGTTTAAGTAAAAATATTCAAAATGTATTATTTTATATTTATTTTATATTAATGCCATAGAAAAATTAACATTTTTATTATTTATTATTATATCATTAAGTCTGAATTTCAAATTATATATTTTTTATTTATTATTTATTATTTATTTTTATTTTTTTATCAAGGCCATAAAGTTGGAAGATCTAATCTTTCTTATGTAACATTTTATATTCATTAAATTATTATGCATAATATGTAAGCCATATGTAAGTTATAGTATTTGTTTAATATTAATTTTATATTTAATATTAATGTTAAAAAATAAAATATTAATAATACATTTTTTAATTTTAATATTAATATTTTATTTTTTAATATTAATATTACTTGATATATAATATAAATAAGAAATTTGTAAGTCATAATATTTAATATGTCTTATCATATATTATACAATATTTAGGATATTTTTAAGTTATAATATTTAATATTTATTATTATATCTAATAAAATAATTAAGCACTATATCAGTTATAAAATTCACTATCATTTTCTTTTACTTAATATACATAATAGAACTTTTAATAAATATTTAAGTTAAAGCTTAAAAAATAACATATATTTCTAATATAAATATTATTATTTGTATGATTTATATTTTGTTTGAATGATTTTTTATTGAAGCTAATGTTACCGATATTTCTACTTTTCTAAAGAGTTTAATTTTCTATTTAAATATTACTTACTACAATATTCATTTAAAAAAAAGATGAAAAAACCTTGATTTAAATATTTCCTATATAAAAAAACTAGCTTGCTTTTTTAAAATGAATCAGTAATTAAATTTATAAAAATCGAAGGAATCCCCACGAGGCCAGGCTTTGCCTGTCACTCTCTATTCATTCGTCACCAAAGACTTATCACTTATCTGACTTATTGAAAACGAGTGTACATACTCCCACAAGTAAAACAGTAAAAAATAAATAGTTTATATATTTGATATATTGAAAAATAAACGAATCAAACCGAAATCAGAATGCGTCGCGTCAACCTTGTGGCACAGTCCCCGGTGCGGGAGCGTGTGGACTTCACCTTTGGCGTCCAAATGCCACTCCGCAAGCTAATGCAGGCCTATGCCGATTATTTCGAGATCGATCGCAACAAGCTGATATTCCGCATTAGCGGCAGGCTGGTCGGGGACAGCGATACGCCCGAGCTGCTGCACCTGGCCAATGGATGTGTTATCCAAGTGACCGATAATCTTGAGGCAAACATTGAAAATATCGAAAATACCCATCAAGTTGAGATTCTCTAACAGAAGTAATACAGGTATTTGAAGAAAAGAGCAACGATTTGATATATAAAAGAGAAAAAATATATATTTTTGATATAAAATAATATAAGACGGAAATAATTAAGGCAAACTTTATTTTAAATATGCCTTTTTAACAAAGAAAACAATTTCAATTCGAAAGCTACATTAAGAGAATTGTGAGTATTATTTTTATGATTTTATTTTATTAATTTATTACTTTACTTTTGTATTTTAATATATTTAATTCAATTATTTTATTGACTTAGTTATTAGAGTAAAAAGAAAACCAGATTTTAAGCAAAAAACCCGAAAGTTATGCCTTAGACAGCAAAACACAAAGGCGCATTATGTTAGGAAAGATTCACAGATGTCTTAAGCGAGGCTTTACTGTAAGCTGTTACAGGTAAGTCAATGTTTTCCTATTGAACTACAACTATAGCTCTTTAACATAGCTCTCGGAAACATATATCGATATGAAAAGCTGCTCCTGTGCTTGGTCTAATCTTAGCTCCAAAAAGTAACAATTAAACCAGGACAATTTGTTAATATACAATGTTCAGTACATAAGGATACAGCAGGGTGAGTACTGTGTGTGTGTAGTGTGTGTTTATGGCAATCCCTGACTAGACATAAAATCCAGGCAAAGAGAGAGAAAGAGAGCTACAGACAGGACGAGAGCATTTTGAGGCACTTGATGGAAGGCAGCTGAAACAGGACCAGAACTCGAGGGCATGGGACGAAGGACGATGGGGGCCATTGTTAGCGGTTGCCGCAACGTATCGCTTCCCATCGCACTTAACCCCTTGCTGCCCAATCTCTCCAACAACGGTTTGTCGGTCTGCTGGCGCTTCATCAATTCAGTCCATGTCCGACCCATAGAAACAAAACAGGAGAGAGTGGTGGCCCAAGGATCGGGCCTTTGACAGGAGGCACGGAGGGCGGACGACATTTCCACATTTCCATTTGAATAATTTAGACATTTTCGTTGATGAATAACCGAAAGCACATTGATAGATATTCGCCAGGCTCCCCCTCCCCACTCTGTCTACGCAGGCCAACCTGTACGAGAACATACGATATATATCTATATCTATATAGACACACATATGTACTGTCGGCTGTCTGGAGTCAAGTGGCAGCAGCGTCGGAGTGAGTCCTTTGACTCGAAATACTATCTCGCCCACACTCGAAATGCGCCTTTGTGTTTCACATTTTGGTCAAATGCCGAGCACCCGAACTCCTTCCCCCCACCGGAACTGGGCTTTAAGTCACCAACGAAAGAAGAAGCAACTCCGCTGGGATAACTATTTAAGGGGTCCCAGACACATATGTATTTTCAATTAACATTCATTTACCATATTTATTGGATGGAAATCAATTTAAAAAGGAGCAGGAGAGGAAAGGAAAAATGGTGGGGGAAAAACTAAAGGAAAACTAAGTGGAAATTGTATCAAAAAAGGTTTACATAAATGTATATAAAATAAAGGAATTTATTTAAACTGTAAAAATAAAAAGGATAAAATTTACAAGCCTTGCAACCCTAACAGATCTTATCGATAGGCAAGCGATAGTTTTCACATCTCTGTCGGAAGTAGAACATGATCATACAGGCAAGCCAAATCAAGTAAAGAAGCAATCACAAAATGGCAATAATTTAGTTTTAATTTGAAATGAATCTAATATTAAGCTCTTAAATAATACAGAAAACTTAATAAATCCTGCAAAAATTCATATTACCCATATTTTCTCATATACATTTCCCTTTTTCATAGCCAGTTCATATTACACGTATTATTTCATCTTCCCCCTTTTAGTATTCATTGCAATTTCCAACTCAATTTTCACACTTTCCACACACTTTGCCACGATTTTCACTCCACTCTTGCAGGAAAAGTCTGTTGACGATGATGGATTTATGAGACATTGTCTTGTTGAACAACGGCATTCGGCAAATTGTTGCCAACTTGATTGTAAAATATGTGTGTGCAAAATGCAAAATGCAAGAGGAAGGTGGTAAATTAGCAGGGGGGGAGTGGAGAGGAGTCAGGGAGCTCTGGGTGTGTGTGGGTTGGCTGGGCTTGTAATGAGCCGGTGCTAATTAATTTGTATAATGTGCTGACTGAGAGACGACGACTGATAAGTGGCCGTAAACATACAAAGGCATATGGGCCCGATCACCACTCTCCCATCACGCCCCACTTCCTCTTGCCTTCTATCTAACCGAGAAAGGCACAGAGAGAAATATTTGTATAGTGTTTACATTGAAAAGGTTTGTAATAATTAAAAGGATAATTTGTAAGTTGATTTTTTTATTTTAAAAGCAACTTTGAATGCATTGTTTGTTAAAGAAATTATTATATAGAAACTTATACCTTAAACTTTGCATTCTTAATCAAAAATTGGACATACCCTTGCAGGTTAACCTAATATTTTTACAAATTTTTCGAAATTTAAAAAATTAAAATATAAAATAAATATAAAAAATATTATTAACATCCCAAACAACAAATGTGGGAATAAGTAAATTTTTTACTTAATTATTTTAAATTCCTTATCCTCCTTTAAGCTGCAAGGGTAAACAAAGTCTGGCTACCCAATACAGTTTTCTTTTTCTTTTTTTTTAAACCTACTTTAAAGCCTTCCAAAAACCTTTTACTTTTACATTTATAAATATAATCAACCTGAATATAATTATTATTTATTTATTATTGTAAAACTTTTCTCTCAGTGCCTGGGCCAATCAATTAGAGGACCTAAACACCGCCGGACTGCCCCTTTGAGGCTCGCGTGGTGCGAAGAGTAAACGTTTATAGTGCGTGTAATCAGCTCTTAACTATAATTTATAAAACTGCATTTCTTGCGCCCCCTTGGGTCCCCTTCGCTTTACCCCTCGGCTTAGTTCGCAGTTTAACGCAAAGAATGGAAGGGGGAAATGGGGGGAAGAAACGCATCGAAACGCCGACGGAAGCAATAAACTTCTGTATAATTAAATAAAATAAAATTAAAAATGTTAATGAGAGCGAAGAGGAGCCCGGAGAGCCCGGAGAGTCCCGGTCTATATAATCATCTTGGTGGCTTTGTAGCCTCGTAGCTTTCCGGATCACTCGGAACGCATCGCGCCCCCCTTGGGATCGCCGCCTATGGCGCGGCTTGTAAACAATTTAGCGTGTCTCTTCATATTATATCATTAAAATTAATACGAGTTTAGCGTGCCGCGAGTTGTTCACTTTGGGCCGCTGTCAAAGTGCGTCTACCAATGCGATCCGAATTCATTACATTCCTTGTCGGTTCCAAGGCCCCTCTCTCCCTCCCCCCCTGACACCTTCTTCCCAAACGTTGCTGCGTGTCGGTTAACTAATGGGACGGACTGTAGCCAAATTGTTGATTGCACCGGACAAGGATCAAGGGAATTAGCACGACGAAAGCAAAAGGATTCAGGGATAACTTATCTATAGAAAATGTGGTAAATATATTCCACACATTTGAGGTGGAAGCATAACGATAAAAGGGTTGTTAATCGATTTTATAATCGTTGTTAATCGATTTCTTTATCTTTAAATTTTTTATGGAAAAAAAAAAACACTTGTATTAATAGATTTTTAATCTATTTTGAAATTTCAAATCAATTTAATTTTTTTTTTTTTTTTGTTAACAATAAAAGGAAAATTTGGAGAGTTAAGAGGAAATATAACCAATATTTATAAATTTAAAACCGAAATTTGCCTTTGGAAAACTCTAAAAACTTTAATAATCTTCCAGCTATATTGCTAGAAGGAAGGCTTAAGAAAGTTCCAATGCAATGTTTTGATTATTTTATAAGGAAATAAATAGTTATCAATTAAACTTACCTCTCTAAGTTATTTAATCGATGCTGCAGATATCTCAATCTTTGTTTTATTAATCTTCCAACATCTTTATCCTCATAAATTGGCACTAATTTTTGCACTGCTCACTCGTTCCCGGCAATTCCAGCGGAGAACCCATTGGAAAACTGGACTCCCGGCCATGATCATCGTTGGCTATGCAAATCAGAAACTGTCCACGGCTTTTTGCACCTGGCGGGCATTGTTGTGGCCGGGGCTTTTGTGATTTTTTATTCTTCGATTTTTTCTTTCCTTTTCTTTTTTTTTTTTTTGTTTGTTACTGCCGCTGCTGGCCTAACACGACACTGACAAATGTTAATCCATTAAGGCGCTGTCAATGGACAAATCTGTCACAACAGAGGCGGGAATGGGAGTATGGGCTGGAAGTGGTGGTACTGGAACTGGAACTGAGGCTGCAGCTTACCAAGTTAAGCTATTAGTTAGTGGGACCTCAGAGTGCATCTTAATTGGTGCAAGGTGCATTGCTCTGTTCTCAGCCTTGGTTACATTTTATTACGTATTCAAAACACTAAAAGAAAATATTTTTAAAAAATTATTAAAAAGGAAATTTAAGAAAAGGTAAACAAAGTTCTTAATGTAACACAGAAATTTCTTCATAATAGGTCATAATATAACTCCTACAAATCCTTATATTATTATTCTATATATTTATTAATTAAATATTTATTTCCCGTGTAGGATTTAGCGAGACAAATGCGAATGCTAAACTTGGCCAACAACAAATTGGCAATCAGGCCGCTGTCCATCGCTTTGCCCACTGGGCAGGTGTTGGACAACTTAATGCGAACCATAGCCACGGCCATAGCCAGCGGAGCCTCAAGGAGAGGAGCTGCCGCTGCTGCTGCTGCGTAGAGCGCGTGCCGTGTACAATTTTTTAAGTGCCTGCTCATTAATCGTAATCGTCTGAGGCCCTGACCCCGCCATCTACTTCTCGGACTGCAGACCGCAGCTTGTGTCCCTGCTTGGAGCTCAGTTCCCATCCCTATTCCCCTCGATCTCTCTCCACCTCTTTCGTTTTTTTAACCCATATAGTGGCACAGCTCCTTTGACGGCTGCCGCTCTTTCTTGTCAGCAGGAAGTGTTCCCAAAACCGTGTAATATAATTTTTATAAGGTTCATAAATCTGCATACTGAATTTACTATTTAAAATATTACGTTTTTTCCCCAATTTTTTAGAATTTTAATGATGTAAACACCTTTTAAATTTTCAAAAATTAAATGAATTATTTTTGTATTATTTTTTTTACTTACAATGATTCGCCTGTTAATGCTGATTCAGAATATATTAAATTTATGGGGTCGGGAGAGCCTATTTCACTGTCTAAATACAATTTTACTACGAAGGTTTTATATTTCTTTCACTTGCTATTACAAAGACTAAAATGTGCTTGCGTTTTGTGAAGCTGCAATCGGGAATGCTGCTTTGAGTTACCGTTTTCTTAAGCCGTTTCTTAAGCCTCTGCATTTTTCGGACGAAGGTGAAAGAGGGCTGCAGGTGGAGAGAGGGCCGGGCACGTCTCCCCGCTCGTTTGTCTAATTGCGAACTGGATAAACACCGAGAGAGGGAGAGGGAGGCCGAGTGTGTGTGCAAGTGCAGAGCGGTTTGGAAGAAGGCTGGCAGCCTCTCTACGTCTCTCTCTCTCTCTCTCTCTGTCATTTGTCAGAGTTCGTTTTTAGGTGTAAATATGTTAATGAGTGTGAGTAATTTCCTAGAATTTCCAGCCACTCGATAGTCGTCGCTGGCGCAGGTCTTAATTGGAATTGCAATTGCCGGGCGGCGGATGACGTATGCCTCCGATTAATTTCGCTCAGTGCGTAATCAAGTCGAAAATTTATTGAAGTTGCAATAATTGCGCCTGCGGCGCCAGTGGGTTAGGGCCGAGGTCTAGGCAGAGAGAGAGAGAGTGGGAGCGTGGTGTGGTCTAGGGCTTAACGCAGCAGCGACGGCGGTGCTGCTCATTAGAAAAGCTTGAAGAGCTTTCGCCTGCGTGCGTTTGATTTGAGGCCGACGGCGTCACAGACAAAAAAAAAAGACACTGCAAGTTTGTTTGGGTTGTCAACAAATGGTATTTAATATTATTGAAACAATAATAAAGTCGGAAACGTGAACAAGTTATGCATCATATAGTGCAAAAATGCGTGTTAAACATTATACAATTTTTTGTTCACTTTCAATTTGATGTCTGCACCACAGTGCATTCTCTCGCCTGAGTGGGTTAAACGTCATCCAGGGCTCTCTTTCACTCTCTCCCGCTTGAGGTTTTCCAGGATTGAGCCAGGGGCGCTCTTCTGTGGAGGGGGGATATCAAGAGTCATGTTTCATGCATGAATTGTAGCATAACTTTTGTTTTACCTGTGCAATCGATTCACACACACATGTACACGTACACACAGAGCCGCCGCCTCCTCCTCCCCCTCTTGGTTGTGGGGATATCCCCCCCGATAACACCTAGTTGTCGACCGGCTTAAAGAGGCGTTGAATATCCTCCGGTAGGGTGGCAATCACTTCCGACATCTCACGCAATCGATCCTGCTTGCACTTGAGCTCCGACTCGAGGGAGGTCATGCGGTCGTTCCACATCTTGATCACTTCATCCTTGTTATTGCCTTCAGTGAAAATGTCCTCATAGAGGGAACGCAAGATCATCCGGGAGGTTGCCTGGACAGTGTTGTTAATGTCGTCGTCGTTGTCGTCGTCATCGTAGATGTCAGCTGGCATTGGGTCTTCTTGGCTCTCTTCTAGGGTCACTGGTGCATCGGCCTCGTCTTGGATTTGCTCTACAGCCTTGACCTCTTCGTTTGGCACATTAATTGCGGAATCCTTCTCCTGCCCTTCCAGGTACATGTCCTCGTAAATGGAATATAGAATCATCCTGGAGGTCGCCTCCATAATGTTGTCGATGTCGTCGTTGTCTATATTAACTGGCACTGCCTCCTCCGCCTCCTTGTCCACTGTGGCGGTCACTAGTGCTCCGGGTTCTTCATGGGCTTGCTCCACGGCCTCGACCTCCACCTCCTTGTCCACCTGCCCGATCTTATCTTCAGTCAACTTCTGATGGTCCAAGTAAACGTCGTCATATATAGAGCTGAGAATGATACGGGATGTGGCCTGGACAATGTTGTTAAAGTCCTCGTCATCCATCTCGGCAGCCAGTGCCTCGTCCTTGTTGTCTTCCGCGACAACAACTGCTTCGGCCTCATCTTGGATTTGCTCCACGGCTTTCACCTCCTCTTTGACGTCATCTTCGGCACTTTCCTTCTTTACCCCGGATGCTGTAATCTGTGCCTGTCTCTTCTCATCCAGCTGTTTCCGGAGGCGGAGCATCTCGTAGATCACGACCTCAATTGCCCCCCTTGTTCCCCTTGCCAGTTCCGAGACAAGGTCCTTGCCTAGACACATATTGTGCTTGGCGAGCACCTTAAAATTAAAGGTAGTCCAATTCTGGATCTTTAAGGCGATTCGGCTGCGTCGTGGATAATTGTTTAAATCAATCTGCTTGGGAAAGTCGCCTTGCAGGAGCCCGGCAAAGATATAGACGTCGGAGAATTCGCGGCGTATTTTGTGCGGATTGGCTTTATTTTTGCACAACCACTCGTGGACCTCGTTCCGTTGGTTTAAGGTTAAAGTTTTAAAAGTTATAATATGCATGATTTGAACTTCAATTTTCACACGACTACGAGATTACGACTAGACCAAAAATAGCAAAAATATATATAAAACACACTTTGTACGAAAGTTTTTGATTTAGCTTCGAAAAATATTCAAACTTATGATGTGTTCCGTTCCGATTTCAGAATAAAACTGAACTTCTGCCTTGTTCTACTTACTTAGGTAATAGAAATGTAAACCCAAAGCCTACTTTGTTTGGAGATCGGGAAAATTAACTGGCTCATGGCCTACTTACAATTTATTAAGTTTAAAATAAGTATAAATCTGGTTAATTAATATTTATTATTATTTTTTACGTTTATGTTAAAGTAATGTTTTAAAGCTTATGTTGTTTATATGCAGAAATTTCCACTGTTTCTTTTACTGCAGTACTTGAATTTTCCTAATTTTCAAGCAACTTTAATTGAAACATTAACCTATTAAGGCAAGCAACAAATTCTTAAATATTCCCGGAAAAATATTATTCAAGAATTTACTTGAAGGAAGTAGTTTTAAATTAACATTTAAAATTACTTAAAAAGTTACTTTGAAATAACATTAAAAATTACTTAAACAATTACTTTAAATTTTCTCTAATACAAATTTTAAAAAATTATTTTAAATAATACTTCAAAAATTTATTTAGAAATTTCTTTAAAGCTTACCTAAAAATTACTATAAATTTTTTTCTAATATTACTTTCAAATTTAATTTAAATAACACTTCAAAATTTAATTAAAAAATTACTGTCAAGTTTATCTAAAATTACATACAATTGTCTCTAATATTACATTTAAAATTACTTTAAATAATACTTAAAAATTTATTATAAAAATTACTTTTGTGTTTACCATAAAATTACTTAAAATTATCTCTAATATTACCTTAAAAATTACTTTAAATAATACTTCAAAATTTAATTTAAAAATTACTTCAAAAACTACTTTCAAGTTTACCTTAAAATTACTTAAAATTTACTCCAATATTTACGTTACAAATTAATTGTAAAATTATTTGAAAAATTTCTTTAAAAATGACTTGAGAAATTCCGCAGAGTTTTTCCGCTTAGAAAAACCGACAAAGTCAAGGTCCCCCCAAACTTTCATTCCTGCCCGCGCTGGGTCAGTGAGGCATTTCCAATGGGCCCTGGGGCCAAACAGTTAGTCTGGAGCAGACCGCAGACCCTCCTCCTCAAGCCTAGCGTTAAATTTATTACACAAAAAAGGTGACCCAAAAAAAAAAATAAATAAATGAACGAAGACCAAAAAGAAGTCGGGGAATTAAAACAATTGCATGCTTTGCATAATTTTTGTAAACAAAGTGGCGAAGCGAAAAGAAAATAAAGGGTGAGGTGGGAGTGAGGGGGTTAAGGCGACTTTGAAGGGCTTTCCGGGGGGGTACTGGGGAGGGATGGATCACCTTAAGCTGCCAAGAAACGCGCGAAAATGCGAATTAATCCGCGGCCTGACTTTTGCATTGTTTAAGCTTCGCTGGTTTAGATTTCGACTGCCGCTTCGCCGCCCCCCTCCAAAGCTGCCGCCTCCGCCTATCGATTTACCAAATCAGCGAAGCCCTCCGCCGCCGCCACGCCACACTAACTGGAAACTGGAAAGCCAAGCAGGGAGAGGGCCCTGTTCCTCTCCCTCTCTCTCCCTTGACACTGCCAGTTATTCAATTTTTGCCATTTTATCGCTCCAACATGGAAAACCTTTTAAAATCGCGCACACTGCGAGAAGGGGGTGGGAAAACTTGCGGGCAGGGGGTGAGTGGAAAAGGTCAGGCACAGGGAAAAATCAAATTACACTATACTTAAAGTTTCTTTAAAAAAAACTATTTTATTCCAAGATGAGAACAAAACAAAAGTGCGAAGAAAGCTGCAAGAAGGAAAATGTAGTTATTCTAAATGTTTTAATTTTGTTATTAATTATTTGTATAATTTTCCATAAGATGAAAGAAGATTACGTTAATTTATTAATTAAAAAATTATAAGTTAATTTATTATTAAATAAAACTTAAAAATGTAATATTAAAAAATGGTTTTCTTATAGAGATCCCTTTTTCTTATTGTTATTATTTCTTACTATTATTATTTGTAATTTTTTATAAGTAATATTTGTTTATTTAATATTTCATAAAATGTACTACAATTATTTTACTTTATTATACATTTCACGAAATATATTAACTTAAATTTAAATACAATAAAAATCAAAAAATGCTTTTCTTCTAGAGCTCGCCTTTTCTTGACTTTCTAAATTCTGTAAATTTTATAATTTACCTAAAATCGCATATGTACCCCCTTTTCTCTCACTGAACAACACACACACACATGGCCCTGTCGGTGGGTGGCTGAGTGTGTGGGCCGCAGCTGAGCCTCCGCTTATCAATTGTTATCGATAGGCCGACGCTGAGCGACAGCAACTGAATCCGCCCGAAACTGAGTCAGGAAATGCTCGTGTGCAACTTGGCCAGAAGTTGAGGCCAAAAGGGAGGCCTTCCTTCTGCCAAACACACACATTGACAACTATAATTGGCTATAAAACATTTTCGAGGGCCGTTGACTGACATTTCAATAGGAGAGACTGAGGAAACCGAGCAAAAAGGCCGCAACCGACGAAACCAAAAATAGCAGACAAATGCGAAGAGGAGGCAGAGAGTGGGGTAAACGCTTTTTTTGGATTACTTTAATAGCTACGAAAATTTAAAGTAAGTATTATTTAAGCATTTCTTATTTATTTAAAACGAGTAAAGTTTAAAGAAAAATGAGTTCTCTTCTCTTTCTCCCTTTACGATAAACTTATTATCCACATAATTTGTGTTCACACTTGACCCGCATTTTGTTCGCAGCTGTATTAATAGGCAGATCCTGCTCAAAGGACACGCACTGTCACGCATTGACACGAACCCTTTTCCTGTTTTTTTTTTACCCCTTTCCTGCCATAATGATGCACTATTATTTGGCTTAAACTTTTCAATTAAATGTTGAATTATGTGAAATTGACATTGACCATTTTGGCAGCAGGCTATATTCAACTGACTTCCCTTTGCTGGCCCCTCCTCTTTGGCCTTTGCCACGCCCCCTTTTCGGACGCTTGAAAACAGCAAATTTAATTTAATTGCATTTCATACGCCCCTTTGGCTGCCACTTTGAGGTTGTTGTTTCTGCTGTTGTTCTTGCCGTTGCAAGTGCAACACTTGACTTTTTTTTTTGAGGCAGGGAGGGAGCAAGGAAAGTCTTTAGACAGAGACGCCAAGAAAGAGGGAGAGGGAGCAAGAAAGAGATAGAGATAGAGAACCCCTTTTTTTTAATTGCCTTGCAACTGGCGACTTGCAACTCGCAACGCGCAACGCGGTCTAAATTTGGTTACATTTTGTTTTCTGACCGCTGCGCTTCGCTGCTCTGGAGAAAAGAGATAGATATGATACGGAAAAGAAATGTATATCTATAAGAATTTAAGGATCCAGTGGAAAATGAAATAAATTTACCAGATATATAAGCATATAAGGATCAGGTACAAAGTAAAATTTAATTAACAAAAGTACAGAAATTAAAATAAAAGCTTGAGCACATTATCTTAAATAAATATATTAAAACTACAAAATCGATAAAAATACATTATAATTTCGATAAATTATCGAGATTCATACTGAGTTTTGTGGAACAATTTTCAAATAAGATTAAATGTAATGGCATTATAGACTTTACCAGATAATTTCTTATCGTAAAATCAGCTTTAACTTAGAATATTAAGTAAATATTATATTTCTAATAATAAATTAAAAATATCGATATATTTCATCGATAAAAATATACAGGGTATAAAAACAGTTAAAATTTCAATGAATAATTATTTTAATATACCCTACGAAGTATGATTTTAAAGTTGACACAACTTAAATAACCATATTCCAATTAAATATCATATTTCAATAAATATGCATTAGCTTATATCGATTTTTCTTATCGATAAATGCATACAAATTAAACAAATTGCCAAAATGAGGGAAGACTGAAACAAAACCCAAACCAAATTCAAGCCAAAACAAATTCGAAATGAAAATGGGAATTGTTAAAGGCGCTATAAAAGGTGCGACAATTGCTTGGATGTCGGGGTCACCAATTAAAGAGGACACTTTGGATCCTGGCTGAGTTGTTCCAATCCAATTCAAGTGCAACAGACCCGACCCCCCCTCTCCCCTCATGTCACTGGCAATACCCATTCACATTCCCCAGTACCCGGTACCTGGGTTGCCCCCCGATCGCATTTAAACCGATTGTCACTTGTTGCAATAAATTGAAATTGACCAAAAGCGTGCGGCAATGCGCAATGTGCAACGTGCAGCGTGCAACTGGCAACGTGCAACGTGCGACGCGTATCTCGTTGCAAGTGTTTGTTGCAAGTGTTTGTTGCTCGTTTCGTTTTGGGAATTCGGCTTCAGTTTCGGTGTCGCGCCACCTTACCTTTTTTTTATTTTATTTCGTTGTTTTTTTTTTCCTTCTCTTATTTTGGGGCTCGGCCTGACAATAAATGTCAACACTTGGCGACCGCTAATTTATTTGCGCCGCCGATGCGTTCACCGCAGGAGGGTCGCCGACTTGGAGGATCGGAGGATCTGTGAATCTGTGGATCGATTTAATGGCAGCTCGGGTGGGATCGTGCTACTGGGTGAAAAGTGAAGGGATTGCAGAAAGTGGAGAGAAAATTAGAGATTTTTAACAAGAGTTTTTTTAACATTTTCCACAAACATTAACTTACATTTAAGTTGTATTTATAGCCTCTTTAAGATATATATCTTATTTATCTTTAATTCGTTTTATTTAATAAAAAAGAAAACCCTTTAGAAGTTAAATAAAGAAATAGAGATTTTTAGAGAGTTTTCCATACATTTCCCATACACAAAAGCTTATGTTTAAATTGCATTTTAATTTGTCTCCATAAAATATATATTTTACTTTACTTTAACTTTTATTACTCAAAATAAAACAAGGAAACCCCACTAGAAGTCATTGAGAAATATTCAGAAAGTGCCACCATTAACCACTCGCATGTCTGGACATTAAAGGCCAAGAGCCATGCTGGCACAAAGTTGCCCTTGCCCCGCCTCCCCTCTCTGTCTGTGACTTCTCCGCTCTCCTCCACCTTAATGACGAAGGCCAAACAAGTTGAGGTAGGTTAATTTTATTGGCCAAATAAGTGGGTATCAAATTTAATGGCCAACAGAGCGCAGAGAGCGAAACAAAGGAAGCGGCTTTTGGGAGGGGGTGGGACACAGGCAAAAAAAAAAACAGCAGAAAGAGGAGGAAGAGCAGCAGAAAAAGGAGGCAAAAGGGGAAGAAGAGAAAAAAAGGGAGTACGAAAAGTGCACAAAGCGTAAAAATCAGTCTAAATAAATAAGAAAGCCGCCAAAATGTGGTGGAAAAAATAGAAGGATTTCGAGAAGGAGGTGAAGAGTGAAAGAGGTTAAGAAAGGGGTTTGTAGAGGGCGAAAATGGGAACCCCTTTGATTGATTAGTTACTTGGCGGAAGTGTAACGTCACAGGTTAAAAGTTTATACAAACAAAATTGCAAGAAAAGAAGGTAAAAATGTTTCTTTTGTGTATTTATAAGGTATCAAAAAATCGTATAGATCTAAGTGATCTATTCATTGGTTTCTTATCGATAAGTTATCGAAAAATAACATATTCTCAGCGAAAGTGTGATTGCAAAAGTTAACAGTTGATAAAACAAAAATTAAAAATACACCAAATTTTGGTTTTAAAAATCTGCTTAAGGTATTTATAATGTATCACTAAATCTTATAGTTTTAGGTATAAGTTATCGATTAATTTTTCCTCTAAAGTAATCAATACATGCATTATTGCTTTTTTATCGATTATAATTTTAACTGATCTCTGAGGTATTTCAAATAGATATCTACCAAACACATACTGAAACTTGTGTTTGTTTGAAGGGAATTACCTTAACCTACTTCCCAGCTTGGCCAGCTTTCCAACTTTTCCACACACACATACACACACACATGCATAGTGATTGCTACCCAAATTGCCTTTGGTTGGTTTACTTTAGTTTAGTTTTCCTACAGTTTCCAGGTTGAATTGCAGAATTGCCAGCTTCCATCTCTACTAACAAGCCGCCTCACGAAATTCTTCCGCAATTTTCGCATAACTCTCTCTGTCTCTCTTCTGGCAACAGCAGAAAAAAAAGGGGGAGTTGGCAATTTTCACGCTGATTTCACCTCGACTTTTCCGCTCCTCTCGCTGGCTGCGTATCAGGATCGTGTGATCTGCCCCTGCACCCCGTTCCTTGTACCCTGTACCCTGACGCAACGCATGATCACGTCGGGGTCTTACGCATCATTTAATGGGTTCGTGGAGGCAGCTCCAACTTGTTGATGGAAAAGTTGAGCCAGAAGGAGAATGGAGATTGGGAGATGGGAGAGTGGAAGGAGACTGGCGGAAAGGCACCCACCAACTGGGCATACAACTTTATCACTTGCCCACAAAATATCTTCAATTGGTTCCATTAAACTTAAGCTGCGATCCCTGAGCACGTTTCTTGCCCGGCTTCATGATGATCAGGGCACTAAGAGAAAAATTTTGGGAATATTATAAATAAAATATATAATATTTATATATATAATACAAAAATATATTCAAAGAGAACGTAATCATTTTGATAAAACTCTTCTAAGCTCTGCCTTTGCTCCCTTTTATATATTTTCTTTCTGTGTAAGGACTGCGGCTTCCTTCGTGCGTTGCCATCATCATCGTCATCGTCGTCGTCATCCACATGGCTTGGCTTTGGTCGTGCCCAAAATTAACCTGACCAGGGCATGATCATGAGGAGCAACAACGGCAGCAGTTGGAAAAAGCAAAAGGAACGCAGTCCGAGGCTCGCTATAAATTCTATTGGCGTATCTATCTACACTATTTCTAATTTGGGACTAACCTCCCTCCTCCCTTCTCCCTTCTCCCTTTCCCCTTCGCCAAGGCTCTGGTGGGATCTCGACGGGATTAGCTGGGAGCTGGGAGAGCTCGCAGTGATCGCAGTGCTCGCAGCTCTCTGGGCTCGTCGCTTTGGCCAATTTAAGTTTAAGTGCTTTGGTAACAGTTTCGCGCTTTCGAAACCCGAGTCGTGATTTATTCTCCACCTCTGGAGGAATGCCAGTGCCTCCTCCTCCTTGACTTGACTTGGGTTCTGTGTGGATTTTCCTCAAGTGCCGTTTTTCACGCCACGACACGCAATCGGCGCGGCCAAGAGTAAATTAGGAAAATTGATCTAAATTTTCTTGGGAACCTTTGCCTGGGCCAAGGGCCCTGCCTTTTCCGCCATAGGAAAGGCACATGTTCTTTATATATATATATATTTTATTTTTTTAGGTAAAGAAGTCACCACCATTCCAATCATTTAACCAATTAAAATTCAATAAAAATTCAGACAATTCCAATGAAAATGAGCTTGCGGAGTGAGCTTATCACCGAATGGCGAATCTCTCACCAAATCGGGGGCATGACTAGAAGCAATCAGTACAAGTTCCATGTAAACAGTATCGGCATCAGGAAGCCGGAGCCACCGAGCCACCGAGCCACTGAGCCACCAAGCTCAGGCCAGGCAACAAGTCCGAGTTAAAAATCTTTGCCGGGTCAGCGACAAAGTCAAGTGCAAGTCGCTGGCAAAAGGCTCCAGGCAAGGCGGCTCCTTCGGCTCCACTACACTCGGGGAAATAATGGGTAGCTTACAAATCTTAAATTTAACGATTTCTGATGTTATACAATAACTTTAAGTATTCTAAATAATTTAATAATAACTCATCCATAGTAATAAATGTAACAGATTTAAAATTTAAAAAATATAAAGATATATCGACTGTAAAGATATTGAAAACGAAGCCGAAATTTAAAGGTTGAGATGTATAAATACTATTTTAAATATATTGAAATCAATATAAACGTAAGGGAAAACAATTAAATTCAATTATATTTTTGATATTTTTTATATCATTGATATCTCATTGATTGATATTACAAAAGGCCATATTATTCAGTACTTAAAGATTCTTTACATAAATCTATATATTAAGTTAATCAATATTTAAAGCGAAGGCGTAGGTTAATCTTATATTTTTAAGTTGAAATGTATTAGTATTATTTTTAAAATATAGAATCAATATAAACTATAGAAAAAACAAAAGAATTTTAATATTTTTCTATATATTATCGATAAAAAGAAGTTACATTTTTTAGCTTCCTGATATTTTCCAATAATTATGATAAAACCAAATAAATATGTTCATCCTTTACTTTTGATACAAAAATAAAACTTTTGATTTATATTACTTTTTATTTAGTTTTTAATATATTATTTACTTAATTATTAAATTATACAATATACAGCCTTCATATTTTATATTTCTTGTTTATATATTATTTATTTAATATATTCTATTATATTTATATATACTTAAATGATTTCAATTTAATTTTATTCAATTTATTTTTAATAATTTATTAAACCTTGTTTTTTCAGTGCCCTATTTTTGTATGTATATATATTTAAATTCTTTAAATTCAATTTATTAAACCTCATTTTATATTTTTACATATTTAAATGATTTAAATTAAATAAAATGTATTTTTTTAAGCCTTGTTTTTTCTCCCAGTGCCTCAGTAGCCGTTGCCGCCGCAGTATGCCATGCAACCTGAACTTGCAGCTCGTTCGGTCGTCACATAATCTGCTCCAAATCAAAATTGCTTATTAAACGTGGAGAGTGCAGAGCCAGGCTATTGGCCATGGTCATGGTTTTATATATACATATGTATGTATATATATATATATCTATTTTTATTTTCTTTTTTTATTTTGTGTCCTAGGCCTTCGCATTTCAGTGCTGTTGCAGATTGTTTGATTAAGCAGAAAGTCTTATGGGAACTAGTTATTAGACTGTAAAAATAAATATTTAATTACTACAAATAAAATATATTAAAGCACTATTTTAAATATATATTTAAATCATATAATATTTTAGTCACTTTAATGGTTTATTTAAATAATATAAACCAATTCTATGAACTAGCTTAAGAAGTCTTGAGTTCAAATGCTTATTTTCCTACTTAAGCTCTTAAATTAATATTAAACTAAGATTTACAGCATAGAACTTTAATTTTCACTTAAGATTTAATGCCTAAATTCCTAAATAACCCTTTATTATTTGTTATAAATTTTTAAATATTTTTATCAACAATTTATGTTATATATTTCCCTTTAAAAGAACCACCAGCTCTGTGAACCTCTTTGGCCAACTCCTCTGCAGACTGCGTAGAGCTGCCAAAACGAATCTGTCGCCGCATCAGATATCGTGTGTATCGTCTATATATATATACATATATATAGCAAAAAAAATTCGGGCTGCCGAATTCTGGCCAAAAGACAAGAGTCCAAGTCCAGCAGCCGGCAGCCAGCACTTAGCATCCTCCAAGACTTGTCCCTCTCCCTCGCTCTCTCTATCCCTGGAGTCGATCACGATTGCCAGGAGGATCGAGGAGGCTCGAGGAGGATCTAGTGAAGGAGCAGTGGAGCAATGGGTCTTCTGCGGCTATCTTGATGGGCCTGGGATGCGATGCGATGCGGCGCTACAGGCTCAACTTGGCCGGGATTGAGCATTGATCGACGATGACGATGGAGGATGGTGGACAGGATGGGGGACAAGGGAGCAACGTGCAAAGCTGCCAATGAAGCACAACATTCAGCCGCGGGGCCCGCGGATCTATCTCAATTTCTACATTTGACCTGTGAACCGGAATGGACTCTGTATATATTATAATTGCCGACCGTGCTACACAATCTCCTCTCGGCTTGGCTTGGGTCCAACTCAGAAGCCAGCTGGATATCATGGCCAATAGATCGATAGCTAATCCCAATCTCAAGCCATTGCTAAGGGAAAAAGGTGGAGAAACCTAAGCTGAACGGGTTTCCCGGTTGACTTGTCGCATTAGCACCAGTTTTAGAAGCAAATCAGGCCAGGTTAATGGCTGAATTATAAAGGGAGATCTATCTCTAATTAAACATCTAAAACCCTGTAACCCCTCCTTAAATAAAAAACACCTTACACCGTTTTGTCCTTAGGGCTCCGCTCTCGTTCACATTGTTAAATCGTTTCACAATCCAAAAAGAAACATAAATTCCATGCAAATGCTTTAAGTAAAGTATGCCAAGGGTCCGGGGTCCGGGGTCCGGGGTCCTAGTCCTGCAATCCTACTTCCGGTTGGTGAACTTGATATCGTTGAGCTCCTTCTCGCATCCTCGATAGGCCATGCCCACGCCAAAGCCGGTGCCCAGCCAGACTGGCCAGATACGTCGACGGAAGAAGAGCAGGGTCACCACGGAGCCAATGACGAGGCCGCCGAAGCCCTTCACCAGGGCATTGGACAGGCAGCGATTGATATTCTCGCGCAGGCGATCCTCCGGGGCCACCGACGACGACGACGACGACGACGACGACGACGGCGGCGGCAATGATGATGACGGGGATGGCGCTGACGGTGACGATGATGATATGTCCGCCATATCCTGACCGTCTTGTCCACCGCCTAGCGTCTCTGGCTTCTGATGCAGCAACTTCTGTTTATTTTATTTTTTTGTTTTTTGTTTTTTGGGTTTAAATAATTTACAAATTTATTTTAGCTGCCGGATGGCTTTTTGGTGTTAACGAAATCGAAAAGAGCTCAAAACGTAGGTCAGGCAACGACAGCAAGTTATAGCTTACTGGGTTTCGGGTTCAGACTATCCCTGGAAGCAGGAGAGGTGACAGGTAGCTCATGGCCTATATATGATTTAGTTCTCAGGATGATTTCGGTAAGAAGTAAGTTAAGGTGTTTGTTTCTTTCACTTAACTCAGTTTCCTGGTGACCTCAGAGTCTACCTTTAAGGTGTTGTTTATAATCAATCACGATTGATTTTCTCTTAAAAAAAGAAACCTCTTTTTTCTCCCAAAAAAAAACTATGAATCTTACTCTATATATTCTCTAATTATCCTTAATTCTAGGGTCTTACAGCTTGTATTTTTCACTATTTCCTAACTTAAAACTTGTTACTAAGTATTAATAATTATGTTCAACTTATTCAAGCATATTTAGGGCCTTCTTGTTCTCCCCTTCTTTTTGTTCAGTGCACCTTAACTGACACCTACCATTATCCTATCGCGTTTGGGCCTTGGTTTTGGCTTCAGCTCGGCAGCTGGTTAGCTGGGTAATCATGTCAGCAAAAGCCAAAATCTACCGGCAACATTGTGTCCATCGATATGGCCTAGACTTGGGTGTAAAATTGAGATAAAAAAAAATAGGTACAGGGTAGTTTAAAAGCAGAAAAGGGAGTTGCTTGGGGAGCCAAAGTAAAAAGAAGTCCAAGGAAATCAAGGAAACCAAAGAAACATAAAGTGTACTTCAAGTAAATTTTAGAATTAAGGTTAAGGTTTGAGTAAAGTATTTTTAATAGAAGTTTAATCATTAAATACAAGTTAAATATACTTAATTTTAAGCCAGTTACTTAAATATATTTTTAAGAAAATATTAAACCCAACAAAAATCACATAAAATAAGAGTTAAACTTCCTTTTAAAGGGTACTTCCCCTAAAACAGAGTCAGCTTTGGGCCTACATAATCGCAAAACTGCTTGGGAAAAACAGTGCCGGCGACCGTGTTGACGTGTTAAGTGCTTTGGCCAGAAGAGATGGCCCCGAAAGAAGCAGAAAAAAAAAAACAGCAGACTGCAATTGCAATAGAAAAAAAAAACCAAAAAAAAAGAACTGCTGCCCGTCTGCATGGGTTTCTTCCACTTGCCTGGGTCTGGGCCTGGTCCTGGTCCTGGGCTATAATTTCAGCTCACCGCCCACCATTTGAATTATTTTTTCCCCCTCGATTTTTGTGCCGTGTTATCCTAGGCGAAGCCTAACTCGAAAATTGCAAATTCGGGTGTTCAATCGAGTCAAATCCTTTTCTATTACCAACTCAGACGCTGCGCCGGCTCTATGTTTAAAGAAATTGTCGGCCTCATGAGCAATTTAATGCCTGATTTGCCTGTGCCTTTTTGGGAGTTGGAAGTTTTCTTTGCCGGGTTTTTTGGGGGTTTTTTTCTATGGTTTTCCCCCATCATCAATGTAGGTGTTTTCTAGGCTGGCACAGTTTTTTTCCCTGCTCCAAGTGGGAAATAATTAAGGGAACTGACCTAGGCTTTAACCTAAAGTTATCACTTCTTATTAGATAGAATTAGAAATTCTAGAAAAATCTCTTAAAAACGATAACATATCGATAGGCAGGGAAGTAATCAAGAATATTCTTGATAAGCCTTATAAGCTTATATTTATTTCAAAGTTCTCTTCCCATAAGAAACACAAAAATCTCTCTCGAACATCACTTCGATATCCCTCGATTTGGTCCTCAGCAAATTGGCCAAAGTACTCAGGATCATAATAAAGACATTTATGGACCCGCGACCGGATTCAATTGTGCGGCCTTCAACGATTTTTGCAATCAATGCGATTCCGACTACGAACGGGAATAATGCGATGGCCCCAAGGCATTCATACAGCAGAGTTCGTTTCAATAGGGATCAAATGATAAGTTACAAAATATAAAATAATAATTAAAAAATATAATATAAAATATAAAAAAAAAAAATATTCTTTTCTAGGGAAGATATTTTAACGAAGATAAAAGAATTCTTAGTTAAATTTAATTATATTTTTCTAGAATAATTATCAAGTGCTTACTATAAATGACAGAAATAATCGATAATATACTGTGTATTGGAATGAGTAAACAGTTTTATTCGGTTAAATAATATTTAATCAGTAGTATAATTATAATATAACATTAAATATTATTGTTTTGTAGGGAAACAATTTATAATTCAATTTAAATTGAAGTCTGCTTGGTTGGTAAATATTTTATCATCTAACAAATACTTACTAGGTATGAGAATAAAGATCGATATTCTAACGTAGCTATATATGACCGATAAATCGATATACAGTTTAGCTTATAAATATTTTATATTAAATATATATAAAATAGCATTAAACCTTAATGATAACTAAAGCTATAAAATATAAACTATACACTCTGATTATGAGAAAAATCTTTATTCCCTTAAATTGAATATTTATTTAATTTTATACTATCGATATTTATTGAAATTAATCGCAATAATTCCGATATACGGTAAGCATTATTATGATATTTATAACCCTGCATAATAATTGTTAAATATTCGTATAAAATTTATAAATTATGAAGTAACCCCCATATTTTCTTGACCCCTTCTGTGTGTCTCTGTGCGTTGGGTGGGTGTCCCTTGGGCCGATCGTGCCCCTCTCCAAAGGGGGCTAGGCCTAGGTGCGGGGGGGGCAACCTCCGCTCAGTACAACTCAATGAGGCAAATGCAAGTCAAAACATCAGGCCAGCGACTGGGCCTGGTCGCGAGCTCTTGGCCCGCTCTCATCAATTCCGACTGCGGGGCCTGTTTTTTTATATCCCTTCCCCCCTTTCTCTTGCTGTTTTCTTTTTTTGCTATTTTTTTTTAGTATTTTCTTGGCCAGAGGAAGAGCCAGAGCCTGGCCTGGTGGATGCCCAAACTCATTATAGATGCAGCGCCGATTTGTTTTGTTGTCCCCCCATTTGACTTTGAATTGATAGCATCAGGCAGTATCTCGGCTTCGGGTTCCTGGCTGCGTGGATTCGCCTTTTTGCCTGCATTTAAGATATATAAATGTATTTGAACAATTGAGTTTGCTGCGCATGCGCTTGCCGAGTGCAAATATTTTAGATTCGCATAAACTTTGCATAGTTTTTACCCAGCGGACTGCACAGTGGGTTGGATGTAAGGGGATTTAATGTAATTTAATTTAATACATCAATAAAATATTTTAAAGTTTTTATATTGTCTAGAAACCTCCTATTTTGTATAGATTTTTAAGGTCTAAGATTTAGGAATATCTTCCAATATCTCCATCAAATAATTTTGGCAAAATTTTGAAAACAAAATAAAACATCTTATAACTTAATAAAATTTTATTAATTCATTTGAATAACTGAGTTACTTACAAGTATATTTTAATTTAATTGAAGGGGACTCCTTATTTGGTATATAAAATATATTTATATAATTAGGTTTGTACAGTTTTGTAGGTCCAAGATTTATTAACCCTATTTTGTAAGTTCTGAAACGAAATATATTTATATTATAATTGTAAAATAAAATTTTGATTATATTAACTATATTTTATTTTATATTAAGGGTTTTTGTTTGGTATATAAAAATATTTACAAAAAAATATATTAATATGGCAGAAATTTTCTCTTAGGGCTACAATTTCAGAATAATTTCCATAAACATGCTTCAAATCAATAATAAATTTGTTATAAGCAAAATCTATACAGAAAATTATTGTTAATAAATTTATTTTAATTACTTTATTACTAGATCTTTTGTAAAGCTTTGTTTTTTCCTTAAAAATAGCTATTTTATCCTTAATTAGCCTAAATTTAATTACGTTCTTACAAATAATCTTTATAAGTAACATAAAACCTTAGAGATTAATAAAAACTGAGTTATTTACCTTTAAAAAATGATTATGTAACTTATTCCCATGAAATCCCCTATTCTTAGGCACCTTTTTATGTTTATTTAATAAAAATTAGTTCAAATAAAACCACTGTTATATATTGTACACACTTTTATTGCTGAATCCAAAGAAGACGTTTTCGTGAGAAGTTTTTGCATCCAATTCTTTTTGAATATAAAACCCAATTAAAAAATATTTTCCCATAGCCTTTCTCTTTGCGATTATTGCATTATTTAATTGGCTGCATCATCACTATTTTATGGTACTTAATTTATTTTTTAAAGAAAGCAAATTAAGCATTTACTTCGCCCTTGGCGACCACTGTTCGTGCGACTGCGTGCGCTGCTCGGTCCACGCACTCTTGGCCGTCACTGTGTGTTGTTCCTGTTTTTGTTCTCTAACTTTTTTTATTTTTATTTCTTTCTTTTGTTTTTATTTAATTTTTTTTTGTTTTGTTTTTGTGTTTGGTTTTTGTGCGGTGCGGTGCCTAGGGCTGTTTAGCTGCGCATTTTTATTTAACATATCATTTAAAATTCATGTAAAACACATGTAGCTGGTCTGCGGACTGCTTTGCATACGGTGGGCATAAAGTAAGAGCCAGCGGACAAAACGGGCCAAGCGGACCATTGTGCACTGAGCGAAAAAAATTTTAATTGTATTTTTTTATCCCAAATAAAAGATATTAATGTGTAAAAAGAAATTTAATGCGTTTAAATTGATCGAAATATTGAAATATATGCATAGGAAATACTGATAATTAAATTGCATTTTTATCGATAACATATCGAAATGCTGCTTTTCTAAATAATAAATATTAATGAATAAAAGCTAAAAAAATATGTTTATATATTGCATTAAATTACCTAATATAACAAAATAAATTGAAAAAATCATATGTATTTAATAACTACATAAATTTAAAAAATTTTTTTTATCGATATGTTTAAAATGTATTTTTTAATTTAGAAATAATACAGAAAACACACTCTTAACTTATAGATAAGAAAACGTTACAAGAAATGAAAAAAATTATATAAATAAAACTATCTTTGTATTAAAAATAAACTTGCATTAAATGATATCGATTCTTAAGAGTATTTATCGATATCAATATACCATGAGATTTCTTAATCAGAATTTGTAGAACTAAAAGCTATGTCTAGAAAATAAATGATGCCCTGAAAACTACCCACTGATTCCTCTCTCTGCATGGACAGCGGGACATGCGGCCAGGCCCATGGACACATCACACCCAAGCGCCAGGAGGGATCCAGAGGAGGGGCCAAGGCAGGCAGGCAGGGGGGGTGCAACCAAGTCCTCCCTCTCCCTGGCGAATTCATATATGCAACAGCCTGGCCTCGGCCTGTATCTGGAGTCGCATATCTGGCCGGGATTTAGCCATGGCTTTGGGTCTGCTTTCTCGGCTCCTCTGTTCTTCAGGGTTCTCCTCAACTCCTTGGCTCCTTGGCTGTGGGGTTCCTTGTGGAACCCGATGAAGATGTCGCTTGTTGCATGCTGCATTTAATTTGTAAACAAAGTCTTTAGTTTATGACTTGGAGTTTTATTTTAGCATATCTAGGCTCCTCCCGCTAGCATTTTGTGTGGAAATTTGTAAACAATTCGGAATTCCAGAACGCATCATTGCCATTTGCATATGGACGGTGGGCAGTGGGATGCACTGAGATCTCGATTCGGTATGGATCATGGATATACTCACACCAACACTCATACACACAGAAGCCATTGTTGTGGCCTAAGGCCTGACCTTTTGGCCCCTACACACACCCACCCCCCCAACCCCCCCGTCGCTTGCGATTTGCGTCGATTCCCATCCATCCCGTTTGGCCCTTGGCAGCCGTAACAAATCAGCAGTGACGTGGCCCGACACTAAATGCAATTTATAACACTTTTTTCTCCCTGGTCTCCGGCCTGGGCTCCAGCCTGGGCTCTTCTCTTGCCGCGAAGATTGTCAAACAACTTGACTTGAAGGCAAGTTAACGAGCAGCCCCCCGACGAACGACAACTTCATCATGATGACGACGACGACAACGACGACGACGACGACGTGGTCTCTCCAGCTCAGCTCTCCACTCTCGACTCTCCTCAGCTGCTGTCATCAGCATCAACACACGATTGGACGTGGACATGGACGAGGATGAGGATGAGGATGAGGATGAGGATGAGGACGAGGAGGAGGACGAGGAGGAGGATTCCATGGATGCAGGACTTGGATGGACCCCGAAAAAAGCCATCAAAAGCGTTCAGCCAGCGAACGTAAAATGCAACAAGAATGGTTCATGGGAATGATGTTTTCTAAGGAGAAAGAGGCTTTCACTTCCGGAAAATCGAGGGTTAGAAGAATGCTCCAAAAAAAGATATAGAATAAATAATATATAAAATATAATATATAAAATATAATATATAAAATTACGTTATATAATTTATCATATAATATATATAAGTAATCAAAGATGTTTCACATTATATTGGTTTGTTTTTTAACCAAATAAAAATAAATTCTCATAAGAAATGTACTATAATTTATTTTATATTAAATAACATTATATTATATAATTTATTATATAGATAGGTATATATATTATATATAATATATTATAAATATAGAATAAATTATGGTACATTTTTCTTATGAGAATTAATTTTTATTTGGTTATAAAACAAACCAAAATAAAGTGATACATCTTTAATTATTTATATAAATATAATAATTAATATATTAATAATTATTTTAGTTCCTAATTGATAGTGCATTTATTTAGCGACTTTGTTTCTTCCTTCAACTATATCTATAAATATATATGTTTCGCCTTTGCCTCCCCCACAAAAGCCTCCCGCGACAGCGAACTGCACTTGTCTGGGGCTTGGTTTTTATGAACGTTTCGGCTTTAAAATAAAACTACCGCGACTTTCTCCTATAGCCTTCACCCCCTCTCTAACCCTCCTTCACTCCCTCCCCTTTCTCCTTTATCCATCTCGCTCTCACATGAATAATGCAAATGCCGGGAGAAGAGTGCAGAAGGCCGCCCAAAAAATGCTAAGATGTATACGTACTTTTCGCACACATGCACTGAAAATAAAGACTAGCTTAGTTAATATAAAAGTAAATAAAAAAAATCTTAAAATTTTTAGAAAGAAACCCATAGTTGTAGAAAAAAGTTTATTAGACAAAGAAGCATATAATTTATATAATAATAAATATTTTACCTTAAGAAATAATTCAAGTTGAAAAATAAAGTTTTGTTATAAACATAAGACATAAAAAAGGAATAAAAATAAAAAACTTATTATTATAATAATTATTATCATGGTACTAAATTTTAAATATTAATTTTCTGCATGTTATTTAAACATTTTTTAAAAAGTATCTTTAGCGCTTTAAAAAATAATTATCTTAATAGTTAATATCTCTAACTAACTAATATATATATAGAAAAACTGAATATATTTTAATCCCAGCTATAAAGTCTCTGCTCTTTTTTCTACAAAAATGAATAAAGTAGAAAAATAAATGCAGTTAAAATAATATACAAATATAAAAAGATAAAACTTGATTAACAAATATAAATATAAATAATAATAACAATTAAGTAAATTAAATAAATCATCATATTAAAGTATATAATAAAATTATTTTTAATAAAATAATAAATAAAATATATATAATCTTGTTTTTTTTTTAAATACATAAATTATAATTATGCAATACTAACTTATTAAACTACTTTTTATTTATTTATTTACACATTAATAGATATAACACAACAATTACAAAATTAAATAAATTGAAGATTAAATAAAATCAATAAGAAATAAAATGTAATAAAAAAACAATATAGCGTTACTAATCCTTATTTAAAAATATAAATAAAAATGCTAGAACAGTTTTAAAAAAATAATAAAATAATTTGGCATTTCCTACATAATTAAACAATGAAAATATATATTTGTTTCACTTTTAATGCTATAATTTCTTGCTTTATTACATTTCCTAACTTATTTATTTGTTATATGGCATTCTACAGCATTTTGCTCAGTGTAGTCGCAGCTGGGCTTAATGCGCCATAACTCTAATGCAGGAGCACACACACTGACACACCCTAACACCAACACACACACACACACACACATAGCATCGCATCTAATATGACCGCCCGTCACTCATTAAGCCGTCGCTGTCGTCCGCTCTTTATTGTTGTTTATATATTTCTATATAGAAAATGTTCGTAGCCGGCGGTTATCTGGGGCCCAGGAAATTGCGATTTTTCATTTCGGTGTTTTCCTTTATTTTTATTTTTTCGGGAAAACAGCAACACTGGTCAGGGGGAATGGGGGAAGGGATTGCCGCGCATCAAATTTTGTCAAATTTTGTGCCGTTGTTGTTGCATTATTTTAGCAAAATAATTAACACGAATCCATCCATCCATCCACCCATCCACCCATCCATCTAACCCATTCATCAGTCCAACAGTCTGTCACTCTGGCAGTCTGCCTGCTGATCCTGGCCTCGGTCAGGACTCTTTTGGGAGCCAGTGTTGTCTCAGTGTTGTGCCAGTTTTCTTAGCTAAATTATTGCCTTTGATTAATTTTTAAGCCACAAATAAGATTTCATAAAAATTAATGATTAACGAAATTAAGTAAATTAATATTATTTAATGTTTTACATTAATGTTTTACATAAAAATTCTATTTTATAAGACTTATTTTACTCTTTAAATAAATTGTAGAATATATTATAACTTTTTTTAAATTTTTGAGCGCATATAATATAACCTTTAATAATTTTGTAGGAAAAAAATGTACTAAATAATAAATTAAATTATAAATAAATAAAAAAAATTATGTGCATTAATTCTATTTAATATAATAATATTTTTAAGACCTATTAAACTTCGAATTACTTTTAAAATATTATTTGAATTAATGTCTGAGCTCATATATTATTACTTTTAAATACATTTTGAAGCAAAAAAAAAAATTCTACTACAAAATACAGACTTAGTTAATAAGGTAAATGAATGTAATTTAATATATATATACAAATTAATTCTTTTTTAAACCTTTTTCAGTTGACCTAATTTCAGTATTTATTATTATTATTATTAAAGTAAATACTTAAGCTTAGCTTTAATTAATTTTCAGCAATAAATAAATATTTACTTAATGACTAAATAAATTAGAAACATGAATTTTATTACTACATTAGTTTTAAAATCATTTTAAGACTGTTTCTATATTTATTTATGTACTAAACATAACAAAAATAAATTTTAAGCCTTACCAAGTTAGACTTTAAATTACAAACTTTCTCTTTTTATTATAAAATATTTCCTAAAATGTATATTTATAATTAAATATATTTATTTATATTTATACATTTATTTTTAAATATTTCATTTGCCACATCACTGCCTTATGGTCCTGCCTGCCGTGCATCCTGCTCCTTGCGCCTTGGGCCATTTATTTATGGTCCTTCCTAAGCAGCCGCATTATATGCAACATTCTGTCGCCTTGTGATTATTTTTGGCCGCCCAAAAACAGCCAGCGGTTGGGAAGTTGGTAGATGGGGGGCGTGGCAAGTGCACCTCATTTTGCTTGATTGCTTTGGGCTCGAGGCTTTTGCCAAGTTGATTTTTTATTTCTGCCCGTCGTCAGCGTCATCGTCATCTTAGGGTTTCCCCTCCCGCCTCCCTCTCCGGAGCTGTCACATGTGCATGTAATATTTTAGTGTCCTTTTACTTATGCTCTATCAGTTGAGGCACCCCCCCGCAGCCTGCCCCCGATATCTGCTGCTTGCTGCTTCATTTTTAATGGGGCATCCATACTTTTTACAACCGGCACAGCCTCAGGCCAGGCACTTGGCTTAATTGAAAGGCGTCTCCAGAGGCACTGCCAGCGGTAAGTCATATCTTTTTGTAGTTTGCTAATTTACGAGGAAAATAGGAGCCAAGATGAGGAGCTTAAGGGCCACAGGCAGGCTGTTGCCTGCTTTCGGGCGGCTCTCAAAAATATGAGAAGCCTCACAAAGGAAGGCATCTTTTAGGCCTAAAACTTATTGGGTTCCATAATTTCCCTTTTTTTATTTTAGGTAAAATATTAATCAGTTGCTATATTTAAACTTCGGCATGCCGAAGATAGCTTCCTTTCTTGTTAAGCTTTAATTAAAAAAAAATATTTTATATTTTATATCAAAAACACAGAACAATGTGAAGGAGTCATTTCCGACCCTATAAATCATATATATTCTTGATCAGCATCAACAACCGAGTCGATCTAGCTATGTCTGATTGGAAAATAAAATTTCAAAATTTTTTCGAAATTTTTATCGAAAATTTACAAATTAAAATAGTCAAAAATTAGGAAAAAAATTTATTTTAGAATAAAATGAAATAGAGTATGCAGCCTTATTAGCCTTATAAAAACTAACTCGGAACAGTTTTCTTTTCGGGATATTATAATATCAGTCAGAAACGCAAAACAATGTGAAGGAGTAATTTCCGACCCTATAAATCATATATATTCTTGATCAGCATCAACAGCCGAGTCGATCTAGCTATGTCTGGTTGGAAAACAAAATTTCAAAATTTTTTCGAAATTTTTATCGAAAATTTACAAATTAAAATAGTCAAAAATTGGGAAAAAATTGTATTTTTAAATAAAATGAATAAGAGTGTGCAGCCTTATTAGCATTATAAAAACTAACTCAGAACAGTTTTCCGAATTCAAATAAATGTATTTTTGGTTTAGTTATTAAATTTTTAAGTCTTAATTTTCCCAACAATTATCTTATAATTTTTAATACTCTTTTCGGGATATTATATTAATATAAGTCAGAGGCACAGAAGAATGTGAAGGAGTAATTTAATTTAATAATCAATTAAATATTCAAAAGCTAATAAAGACACTGACTAAAAAATCAATAAATTACAATGCCAAATCAATTAATCACCACACATTTCTAATTGTAGAAAATAATAATTAATAAGTAACACTAAAACCCAACTCGACTCCACGCGCTCTACTTACACATCCATTAATCTCATTCAAATTTCAGATCATTTATAAAAATCAATTTCCAAGAACTATTTAAAGCAACTGGAAACCATACACAAGCCCATATTAAGCCCCTTTTTAGGCGTAATCCAAAACTACATAATTATGACCAAATTATGCTAATCTCCGTTGGGATGAGAACACAGGCCTGGAGGTTATGTCAATGGGATTCCCCGGACAGTGACCAACTCATAGCCAGCCATATATCATAAATCATTTTAATAACTACGCGAAAAAAAGCCAAGAGTGTGAACACAAGTGACCAAAAAAATATAAATACAACAATTTTAAGCAAGAAAACTGGCTTTGAGAAGGCAAAATTTGTGTACCCTTGCAGTTAGCTATGGGAATATAAATTTGGAAATAGATCATGCTTAAGTCTTAAATTCACTCTTAATTCAACGCGCAGTGTTTTTTCTGAGTTGGGTTGTTTTTTAGGTTAATAAATTTGCATAAGGAATTTAAAAAATATATATATGTATATTACAAATTTGTCATAGTCGACAATTGTAAATATATTACCCACTTTGAAATTTAAAAAAATAAACATCAAACTGTCGTTGTTGTTGGCAAATCGGAATATATATTATATAAATAATTTTTGGCAATTAGTGGATTTTATTTTAATTTGCAAGGCCTCAAGAAGATCTGATATTTTCTCATTCTTAAATCAATATTTATTGATATTTTTATATGATAATTTTTGTTGACCAACTAAATTTTAAAAATACCATTACTTTGTCAAAAAATAATTAATTTCAAATCGGAAAACGCAGCTATGCTTATTTTTATTAGAATAACAAAACTGCTTACTGGATAAAAAAATTTTAAAAAAATTAAAAATTTTCCTAATTTTTCATAATTTTTAAGATGTAACCCCTTATAAATTTTTGAAAAAAAATTTAAAAAAAAATATTCTGCCAAACCAGGCTAGATCGATTCCGCTGTTAATGCTGATCAAGAATATATATGATTTATAGGGTCGGCAATGACTTTTTCACTGAGTTTTAAGCTTTTGATTGAAATTATAATACCCGGAAAGGGTATACAAATTACTGTGTAGTATCTTTTAAAATTCTAAATATAATTTTTTTGCAGCTAAAATATTTCCTAAGATTACTTACAGAATTTAAAAATATATTTCTGTTGAATACATATATTTAAACATATTTTTAATTGAAAGAAAAAAGAAATTAAAATTATATTAAATTCTTAAATACAAATTAAAAATTTAATTTCAAGACATTTATATTGTTTTCTTTGTATATATTTTATATTAACAAGCGATTTTATATTTATATCACAACGTTGCTTTGTAACCAAGCTAACAAGACAAGCCTTAAGCCATAATAAGCCTTTTGGGGTTTTATAAACCCAAAAAAAAATAATAAAAGAAACAAAAAACTAACAAAAACCAACAAAAAAAGACAGAAAAAACCCCCTTAATAACCGAACTAGAAAATCCCCAATAAGCCCCTATTTACATAGTTTATTGAAAATGAAACTGAAACCATTAGGGAAGAACTGCCACCGGATTCGTCACAGTTTCCCATACCATATAGCCTGATATAGCCCGAGATGGGTTTATAAAGTCTGCCAGTCACTTCCCGATTTGCCTCACCCAATTGCGCAGATCTTCGCGTGGCAGATCGTAAAATCATTTGACAAATTGGATGACATTTTGCGGCACAATTGGCGATGACAGCTGAAATGGCGCTAATTGTGCCAATCAGAGGGGATTGAGTCTGAAGCTCGATATCAATATCGATTGCACTTCAAACCTGATTTTGTAATAAACCAAACAGCAAGAGAGGGAGAGAGAGAGTGATGGATGTGAAGTGTTACCTTTCGAAACTAGTTTTATTATTTTTTTTTTTGAATTTATGGCAGTTGTCACAGCAGGTGTAGCCTTACTGTCTATTCTTCGGCCCGAAAGCAAATTAATTTCGCTAAATAATTACATTTTTTTTTAATGAAGCCATAAAGCTACCACATCTTCGGCTTCGATTGCCCTTCACTTTTTCTGCGGATTATGGCCGTTAAACAATGATTAAATTTAATAACATTTCGTCTTTCGCACTTGGTTTTTTTTTTTGTTTCTGAGAAGGTCAAGGCCGTTGCTCTGAATTTAGCTCACTTATTTCGGCCAAAAACCAGTAATCCAACACGATCGGCCAGATATAGCTCAGCCTTCATCGATTTATGGTCTTCGTTTTTGACGAATTAGCACGGATTAAGAGTACCCTGTATTTTTTCCTATATGTTGTGACCGATTTTTCCAGTTTTTCTCGACTGCAATATTATTACACAAGTTCCGAGTTTACCTTGCCGATTAAGCCGTGAAAATGTTTGCCTTTCGGCATAGCATCTCTGGGGGGAATTTACGGAACAAATATGCGGTCGAGTCAATGCATTTCGCATTCATGCCGATTTAGCATTGAGATCTCAGCATATATTTGAGCTCAGAATCTGTTTGAATAAGAGCTAACATCAGATCAGGCACTGGCTTCTTTTCTAGTCTCTTTTTAATTTATTCATGGCTCATTAACCTTTGGGAAATCGATTTTAATAGCTATCAGTCTCTGCAATTGATTTAAGTCCCAGAAAAAAAAAACGTCAACAAAGTCGTAACAATCAATTGAAATAACTGCAACAAGGTCTTACGATCTCTTAAATATTTTTAATTAGGTGAAGTATTCAATTGTGTAAAATATTTATTAAGCAATATACAAATTAGAGAAATTAAACCTAAAAACATATATATTAATAAATCAGTTACCAACTTTTTTGTGGCCTAAAATAACTTAAGTCGTCGAGTAACATTACGGGTTAGAGTTCAATTTGGGATTTTCCTACCGTAAAATTTATGAACCAATGACCGCAGTTGAGGATTCTCGGCTCAGATGCGGGCTCATATTAGAGATGGCAGAAAATATCGATTTATCGAAACTAAATCGATACTTTTGATTTTTTGTTAGATATTTCGAACAGAGCTAAGGAAAATCGAAGCTTTATTAAGTCTAAAAAGATTGGGGGAAAAAGCTATAAAATTATTTTATCAACAATTTAAATTTAATCCATTAAAAAAAAACAAAAACAATTATGAAATTGATAAAAAAAAATACGTTTTTTTTAATATTTTTAATTTGATATATTTTACAATTGATATTATTTGGAAATAAAATTTTAAGATATACTTCAATATTTTTTTAATATACTTTATTTTATGTTAAATTCGATATTTTTCGATTTTTTTAATATTTATAAGAAGCTATATTTTTTTCTGATATATATTTTTTTATTGGAACGAATTTATTTTTAAAAATATAATCAATTAAAAAGGTAAAAAAATATAATTTCGAATATTTGTTAAATATTATCGATTATATTAAATTTTTAAAATTCCACACATTGTTTCGATATGTTTAACAACGATAAATCAAACTTTGCGATATTTTATATTTTTTTTATAGGATATTTACCAATATTTATATTTTTATTTCATTAATTTAGATTTAATTTTGAAAGATGATATAAAAACTTCCATAAAAGACCAAATATTATAAATAATATCTATCGATTTGATCGATAATTTCATTTTGCAGATTTTCAAATGATCGAAATGTGAAACTTAACCTAATTGCTTGTAATACATAAAAAGCCATAAATTTATCTATATTTTTCCTCTCTATATCTCTATATCAAATGAACCTATCCTACACTCCCTGAAATCTAAAGATCTCAGGATCACCCGATGAAAAGAGTTGCTCAAGAGCACTGAGTACCGATCACCGATCACCGAGCAGCATCTGCAACATGCAAACATCGTTTTGTGGGCTTTTTGCAAAAATGTTAAACAGAAATGCAATTTGGCAAACGTTATTTAAGAGCTCACCGGCACCACCAGTGCCGTGCTTGTCTCATTTCAGCATTGTATTCCCCATAACGTGGCCAAGATACACGTACATTTGGCCGAAAAGTGTGTCCGACATGCATATGCGTCGTCCACCGCCAAAGGCGTGCCGTAGAAGGGGGCAGGCCTCAAAGGCGGCCATTCAGGGGGCCAAAAGGGGGCCAGCCTTCGGAGCACAGCCAGTGCTGTGTTGGGCCAAACAATTTGTCGCGTTCGTGGCGTTGTTCCGCAATTGTTTTATGGCCAAATGCTGCCGAGGGCCAAAACCCCCGGACAAACATTTGCCATCCGCAAACACAAGCTCGGCTCGGAGCGGTTTAAATATTGAAAGAGCCACCGCCGCCGCTACCAGAAGTAAGATCTATATCGGACTTGGAAATTTATAGGGAAAAAATTTAGGGAAGTTGGAAAATAATAACAAAAGATTGTAAATAAGTTTTGAGGTGTTGATACTTCTAAATATATATGTGAAAAAATAAATAAAGTTATTTTCAGGTGTGAGAAATAGATCAAAGAAATTAAATATTTAAAATAAGCTTAGCTTGCTAATGAGCTTAGCTTTTTATGAGCAAAATTCCTGCTTTAAAATATATTTGAATAGAACATAAAAATATTAATTTAAACTGTAAGAAATAAATCTTAAAAATTGAAGCTTCCCTGCTTATTTTTATGTGCTTAAAAATGTATTAAAATATCATTTTAAAATATATAGAAAAATCTTACCTGCTCATTTTTATGGGGAAAATTCTGCTTAAAAATATATTAAAAACATATTTAAATAACATTAAAAAAATACTAATTTAAAATGTAAAATATATATCCCAAAACTTATAGAAAGCCTCCCTGCTAAATTTTATAACAAAATTCCTGCTTGAAAATATATTAAAAAGAATTTTAATAAATTAAATATTATGATATAATAAATTAATTAATCAAAACAAGCTTCCCTGCTAATTTGTATAAGCTTCAAATTAATATTAATATTAAAAAATATTAAAATATTATTCTTACAGTTTAGAAATAAATCTTAGAAATTAAATAATTCAAACACGCTTAGCTTGCTAATTTTTATAAGCAAAATTCCTGCTTGAAAATATATTAAAATAGAATTAAAAAATATAAGTTTAAACTGTTAAAAATAAATCTTAGAAATTAAATAATTATAACAAGCTTCCCTGCTACTTTTTATGAACTAAATACCTGTTTAAAAATATATATAAAAAACAATGTTTAAATATTATTTATAACAAGCTTTCCCCGCTTATTTTTATGACCAAAATTACTGCTTAAAAATATATTAAAAATACAAATTTAGCCTAAGAACTATCACCTCACCTTTTCTCTCCGTGAAACTAACACAAATCTTGGGCTTAAATGGCATCTGCCTTGCAGTCCACACCTCTATTAAGTCACCAACAAGTTGGCCACACAAAACGCACAATCAATATCAACAAATCCATATATACTATAGTCACTATATAGACACTTGTTCAGGCTTGATCTATTGTTTGCGAGAATGAAAACAAATAGGAACGAACGCTTCTTCTGGCCAAAAATTATAGAACCTGATTCTTTTTTCGGCCATTTGTTTTACATAAAGTCCAGTCCATAAATATTTTTATGGCCAATATTTTGCTTGTCTTTTATTTTGTTCTGTATATAAACATTTTTTTTTTTATATTTCTCTTTTTAATTACAGAACGCCAAGCATAAATTTTCATAATTAAATCAGCGCAAAAGAGCAAAACAAACCAAACCAGACAGCAAAAGATTTGCAGGCCTAGAGTTTATGGGCCAGAAACCAGTTTCAACTCGAAGTGATTCAGCCAGATGAGGAGAGCCAGACAGATGCGAGAGTTGGCTAAAAATATATGGGCCTGACGTCACTGGAAATTGGTAGAAAAAAATCTCAAAATAAACTTACACAAAAGGGAATAAATTTGCATAGTGAAAAATATATTCTAGAATTGGGTTTATTTAGCAGAGAAATCTTTTCTAAACTAATATTTGCCATGAATAAATAAATGGGATTTAAATATAAATATAAATTAATATACATAAAACCTATAAAATATAACAAAAATATTTAAATAATGCAAGTAATGATCCTCAAAAATTCCTCATTAATTTTATGGGAACTTACTCCCATTTATTTACTCATTTTTTCAATCAATTAAATCTTAACAAATCAATAAAGATCTAAAGAAAATTTCCCCAATTTGACATAAACCCGTTTTTGTTCAGTTCAATGATCGTTATTCCATCAGAAAGATTGATTATAAATCAACAGTCATTAAATATTATATATGTACCCCCTATAAATATTATTCGAAAAGGAAATGCTGACCGCCTTCAACGTTCATTATGAACCTTTGCAAATTTATTAATTTAAGCTAATTTCAACAAAATGGCTTCAACTATTTGTTAAGCGTATAAATTTTGTGTTTTATATAAAGTTTGGACTGATAATATGATGCAGACATGTTGGCACACACTGAATCTCTTAAGCTTAAATGGTTTAAATTAAATTATTCGATTACTAGAGAAGGGTATGAGCCAAGTTCAATCCAAACCAATATAGAAATATAATAAATATATATAAAACATGTATAAATTGAGGTAATAAGCAGCAATGATGAGGGTTTTTTTTTGGCATCCATCGAATGATATCTTTGGGCCCAATTAGCAAACACATTGGCAGATCTAAGACTCTTGGCCAAAAGATGGGGAACTGGTTGCCGGAGCAAGCCGATTATGACACCTGGCTGAACTTGCCAGGCGCTAAACAGTGACTCCATGGGAAGGATGAGCTTCTACACAGAGAGAAAATTATATAAAGAACTTGGAAAAATAAAAAAAATACTTGATTGGACGTAAAAATATAAATAAATATATTTTTAAAGCAACAACCAGTGGAAAATCACAACATAAATTACTGTTTTTATACTTTTTACATATTCAACATTTCTAAAAAATATTCCTAGCAAATCAAACACAATAGTTTATAGTTTTATTTCACTGTTAAATTCCCAAAATGACAGTTTAATTGACGAAAAGGCTAAGACAGTCGGAACCCGTAGAGGTTCTAATCAACTCGATAAAGATCTTTGCTTTTGTTATGTTGTCTATGCAAATTCAGCTGAAAATAATATACAAAAAAAATATTCAGACATAGACAGAAATGTTGTTGGAACCGCCACTCGATCGAAGATCAAAACAAACCTCCAATTAGCATAGGCCCATAATATTTTGTGGGTATAAAAACCTGAAAGGCCCCTCCTCACATCAACAGATTCGGCCCAAACATGGTGAGTTTCGGTTCTAGGGGGAACCACCGCGGACCTTTCTTCGGTCCCTTCCACTTCCCTGTACTCTCCCCCTGACTCTTGACTCTTCGCTTCCAGAAGTTCTACGTCATTGCTCTGGCCCTTGTCGGCCTTGTCGCCGCCGATGTCAGTCACCTCAAGTTGGGCCAGTCCGCCGATGGAGGCTATGGACTCTCGGCGTCCTCCTCCTTCTCCTCGTCCTCAGCTTCCTCGGAGGTGTTTCCTGGTGGCGATTCCAGCTCTTATCAGCCCGCTGAATATACTCCTGAGCATCTGAAGACTGCTGAGGTGGTACCTGGTGGCGATTCCAGCTCTTATCAGCCCGCTGAATACACTCCCGCTCATCTGAAGACTGCTGAGGTGGTTCCTGGTGGCGATTCTAGCTCGTATCAGCCCGCTGAATATACTCCCGCTCATCTGAAGACTGCTGAGGTGGTTCCTGGTGGCGATTCTAGCTCTTATCAGCCCGCTGAATATACTCCTGAGCATCTCAAGACTGCTGAGGTGGTTCCTGGTGGCGATTCCAGCTCTTATCAGCCCGCTGAATACACTCCCGCTCATCTGAAGACTGCTGAGGTGGTTCCTGGTGGCGATTCCAGCTCTTATCAGCCCGCTGAATACACTCCTGAGCATCTGAAGAATTCTGTTCCAGCTGCTATTGGTGCAGATACGTATGCTCCTGTTCCTGCTGCTATCGGAGCTGATACCTACACCCCTGAGAAGTTCATTCCCCAGGCTGATCGCGAGGCCCACTACAAGTACGTCCAAGAACAGCAGGAGACTGTTGTGCCCGGAGGCGAATCAAGCTCTTATCAGCCCGCTGAATATACCCCAGAGCACCTGAAGGTTGCCGTACCCGCAGCTATTGGGGCTGACACTTACACCCCGGAGCAGTTTATTCCCCAAGCCGATCGCGAAGCCCACTACAAGTACATTCAGCAACAGCAAACCGTTGTACCCGGAGGCGACTCGAGCTCTTATCAGCCCGCTGAATATACTCCCGCTCATCTGAAGACTTCTGTTCCAGCTGCTATTGGTGCAGATACGTATGCTCCTGTTCCTGCTGCCATCGGAGCTGATACCTACACCCCTGAGAAGTTCATTCCTCAGGCTGACCGCGAGGCCCACTACAAGTACGTCCAAGAACAGCAGGAGACTGTTGTGCCCGGAGGCGAATCAAGCTCTTATCAGCCCGCTGAATATACCCCAGAGCACCTGAAGGTTGCCGTACCCGCAGCTATTGGGGCTGACACTTACACCCCGGAGCAGTTTATTCCCCAAGCCGATCGCGAAGCCCACTACAAGTACATTCAGCAACAGCAAACCGTTGTACCCGGAGGCGACTCGAGCTCTTATCAGCCCGCTGAATATACTCCCGCTCATCTGAAGACTTCTGTTCCAGCTGCTATTGGTGCAGATACGTATGCTCCTGTTCCTGCTGCTATCGGAGCTGATACCTACACCCCTGAGAAGTTAATTCCCCTGGCTGACCGCGAGGCGCTACAAGTACGTCCAACAGCAGCAGCAGGAGACTGTTGTTCCTGGTGGTGATTCCAGCTCATATCAGCCCGCTGAATACACTTCCGCACACTTGAAGACTGCTGAGGTGGTTCCTGGTGGCGATTCTAGCTCATATCAGCCCGCTGAATACACTCCCGCTCATCTGAAGACTGGTGAGGTGGTTCCTGGTGGCGATTCCAGCTCTTATCAGCCCGCTGAATACACTCCTGAGCATCTGAAGAATTCTGTTCCAGCTGCTATTGGTGCAGATACGTATGCTCCTGTTCCTGCTGCTATCGGAGCTGATACCTACACCCCTGAGAAGTTCATTCCCCAGGCTGATCGCGAGGCCCACTACAAGTACGTCCAAGAACAGCAGGAGACTGTTGTGCCCGGAGGCGAATCAAGCTCTTATCAGCCCGCTGAATACACTCCCCAGAACCTGAAGGCCTCCACGGTGGTGCAGAGCACCTATGTTCGTAGCCAGGCCAAGGCCATTGTACCCGCAGTCAACCTGATTCCTGCCTATGTCCAGGGACACGCTGCTGCTGCTGCTATTAGCAACCAACTGCAGGCTCCCATTGCTGTTGAAGCCAGCCGTGTGTACGAGGAGCCCGCCTCGAATGGCATCGAGGAGTTCAATCCGGAGACCCATGTCCCAGTGGCCATTGGCGCAGACACCATTACACCCGCTCACCTGAGGGTCAGTGGTCAGGGAACTCAGTATGCCGCCAATGGTGGTTATGTGTACTAAGCCTAGTTTTTAAGAGTCCTTCAAGAGTCTAATAAATCGTAATACCTTTTTTTTTTTGTATTTAAATGTTAAATGTATTTATTAATTTATATTTAATTTTGTAAAATCAACCATTTCCTGTTTGGAGAGACCCGTTTTGCCTTTAGCATTTCCCGTTCACTGTTGCCCAATTATGAGGCCCAGAATGTTGAGATCTTTTCCTTAAGCTGGTTTCCAACTTATAAAGTCCCTGAACCCTGTCTCCTTTCTACTTGGTTACACAGTAAAAAATTGGAGGGAAAATAAGGGAAATACTAAATATATATGAACACAAAACTTGCCTTAAAATTCCTACTATTTTCATATATTTTTAAGTAGGTTTTGTGGTGATTTAAATTAATAATAAATAATTTCAAAGAAAAATAAAGACCAAACTCTGCTTATTCTTCTTGACAAACCTGCTCATTTCTATATCACCTAATATCTCTCAGTGCCTCCCTTGAAATGTCTGCTGCATTTCAAGTTCATGGACAAGCTTAAAGCGGCTTTAGTGGGTAAAAGTTGATCTGGGCCCCGGACCTGCAACACATGCTGTTACTTATTATGTAAAGCCCGCTGTGTCAGTCGTAACTCTGGGGTCTTCGTATTCTCAAGGCCGTCGTCGGGCCGGCTCCTCTGATGGGTTTTATGGCTTTTTAGAAAGTGCCCGTGTGCATCTCTGTATCCGACATTCTGTGCGGAGGGGCCATCAATCTGGCCTGCTGTTCCCCGCCTCTTGGCCAGATCTGGAAATGGCTCTAAAGCCGGGCTAACCAACGAAATGTGGCTAAAACAAGAAAAGGCCGCGTGTCGTGTGTTAAAATTGAATGTTAATTAGTGGAAGGAACCCCCTCGCAGTTTGATGAACGACCCCACCAAAGGTGTCCCAAAGTAGTTCGAAAATCGGAAACCAAAAATCGAAAAACTGAAAACCAAAACCCGTTGAGTTCACAGAAAAACAAAAAAAAAAAACAAGACAAAAAACAGAAATATTGTAAATGAGCGAAACCCGTTTAGTTCGGCTTATGTTGAATTTAATTATTATGTGATTTTCCATTTGGTAGTTTCGCTATATATTTATTTATCGCCCCCCCGCCCAGGATAGAGTTGCCTTTTTAGCGTTTTAATTGCTCGTCTCGAAAAAATCGAAATAAAATCGTGGAGGCGGTGAGGCTACTAAAATTTATAGTAAACTAGAACTTAAATTGACTTAGATATATTTATAATTTTTTTTTTATTGTCTTAAGTGGCTATTAGTATTTAATATTTAGTATTTAGTAAGGCGTTAATTATTATAGTTTTGAAGCCTTAATAATAATATTTATCAAGGTTTTTGAAAGTTTACGGAATTGTAAATAAAATAATAATTTAAATAAAATCTAAGAGTTGGTAAAGCTACTTAATTGTATCCTAAACTAGAATTTATTCTTGGATTTATAAGTATTTAGAATAATTTCCATTTATTAATTTTTGTAGGTAGCTTTATTTGGTGGGGAAAGATTAAGAAGGTATATATTAATATTATAAGCTATTATAAACTACTCAATGGGTGTGAAATTTTAAATACAAATATTTTTAAATATTTACAAATATTGTCATTAAAAACTTAAAAAGACAGAAATGTGCAATAATACCATTCTTTATTGTAATCCATAAATAACCAAAAAAGTAGAGAACTCTCACATCCTTCTTAAAACTTATTTTATATATTTAAGATCATAAATATTATAATATAAATTACATACCAAATCTACTTTAAAATATTAAAATAATTTACTTAGAATTATTTTTAAATGTATCCACAAAATTTACTATTAAATATTTAATTTTAATTATTTAAAATAAAATTGTCTTTACCTTATATAAAACATGTGCAGATAAAAAAAAAATAAAATGAAAGTCTGTAGATAATAAACTAAGGTTCAAATATATAGATAAACCAGAATTACTTTCCACTTCAAATTGTGTTAAATTAAATTATTTTACTATTATTCTTATAAAATATATCTGCATCATATCTTTTTTTATCATTCTAACGTATTTTTGAACTGAGATTTTAAAACAATACTAATTAAAGAACTAAGAAAATAAGGCAATTTTTGCTTATTTATATATTTCCACAATTCTAAATAATTTTTATATATTTATATTTATTGTTGTATTCTTTCATTTATTTTAAAACGTTTGTTAACACCAGATTTTACCAGATTTATTTATTATTTATTTTTCATGTTGTAAATTTATTATTTTATCAAATTTGATGTATTCTTAAATTTTTTTATTTACTAGTTTTCTTACTTATTCTATTTTCTTCATTCCTAATTTTAAAATCTCCATTTTTTCACCACTATTTCACTCCCAGACCTAGTCCCTTGCCCCTGACTGTTTCGCATTTATTATGCTCTTCAACCGGCGAAGACTCTGAAGCCGCTGCAGTTGAGCTTTTCTTCGGATCTTCGGAATCTTTTGAATCTTCGGAATCTTCGGATCCACCCGGCCGGCCGGCTATAAATTGAGAGCCGCTCAAGGGACCGGCATCAGTCGCAGCCCCAAGCTCATCCAGCTCAGTCACAGCCGCCCCCGAAAATAAAAAAACCATCAAGTCAAAATGGTCAGTGAAGGATTCTAGTTGACAAATACACTTTTAAAAATATATAAAAATTATTACAAAATATTTAAAAATATAAAATATTACAAAAAAGTGTCGAAAAATAGTGCAAAGTTCAACAAAGTTATATTAGTTTTTGCTTTTATTTTTATTTATTTTTTTATCAAGTGTTTTATGTTGTTTTTTTCTGTTATTAATGTGCCTTGAACGCATCCTTCTTGCAGAAATTCCTCATTGTGTTCGCCCTGATCGCCTGCACGGCCGCCGATGTTAGCCACCTGACCAAGTACCTGCCCCCCAGCAATGAGTACCTGCCTCCTGTCCAGAACACCTACTCGGCTCCCTCCGTGAGCTACTCTGCTCCTGCTGTCCAGAGCTACTCCGCCCCCTCGGTCAGCTACTCTGCCCCCTCGGTCAGCTACTCTGCCCCCTCGGTCAGCTACTCCGCCCCTGCTGTCCAGCAGAGCTATGTGGCTCCCAGCAATGAGTACCTGCCGCCCGTCCAGCAGACCTACACTGCCCCTGTGGCCCAGAGGACTTACTCGGCTCCCTCGGTGAGCTACTCCGCTCCTGCTATCCAGAGCTACTCTGCCCCCTCAGTCAGCTACTCCGCTCCTGTCCAGCAATCCTACTCGGCTCCCTCCGTCAGCTACTCTGCTCCCGTCCAGAGCTACTCTGCCCCCATCCAGCAGACCTACTCCGCTCCTGTCCAGAGCTACTCCGCCCCCATCCAGCAGACGTACTCCGCCCCCTCCGTGGATGTGGGCACCCAGTACGCCTCCAACGGCGGCTATGTCTACAGGAAGTAAGGGGTCTCGGCAACTGATCCTGTGTAAATAACCAGCAAACTGCCCTAATTTACCATATACTATTTTTTTTTTTGTATTGTAAACTTTGTAAACAACGAAAAGTAAAACGAAAAGAAAACAATAACCCAAAGATATAAGGATTTTTAATGGGATGTTGGGATATGAGAGGGGGGAAAGGAGTTTATAAAAAAAAGGGAAAAAACAACGAGAAGGGGTTGGGTTTTATTAAAAAAATATATAGTAAATATATAATATATTTTTTATTTTTATTTTAATTAAATAAATAATATATTAAAAATATTATAAATAAATATATAAAATATTTAATATATTTATGAAATTATCAAATAATTACTGCTAACCAGAACTAAAGCAATATATAAAATTTATAAGATAATTTATTACGTATCTTATATAGATAATTAGCTTTTCAATTTTAGATCTATTATTAAATAATATAAATATTAAATTATTAAGCTTAAAATGCTTACCAAAAATTATTTATTTTAAAATATAAAATTCACAACAAAATAGGCAGCTTTTGTGGTTTAATAAATTATGTACCAAATTTAATATAAAATAAGAACTATTAACTACAGCTAACACTTACAACTTATAAATGATAACTTATTATCAATATAAGAAATTATCTTTTTTATTATTAATGGATATTATTTATTATGTTATAAATTTATATAAAACTTAAAATTATTTAATTATAACGCCTTAAATTGCATGCAAAAATATATTTTCAAATATATAATTAATAACAAAATAAGCAGCAAAAAAAATGGTTGTGTATTAAATAATAATTATAATATACATATTATTTTATATATTTATATTTATTTCAATTTTATATTAGTTACCATTTAATTTTGTCTGAATTCAAATATTCTTCCTTATATTCTCAAAAACAAGGCAAATACTTGATGCTTCATGAATAAAATTATAGAAATAACACCATTAAGCAGAAGCTTATAGGCTTTAATGAAAAAACCGGTAACTGATATTTGTAGCAAAGGGCAAAATCTTTTAATGGAATCCCTATAACAATAAAGAAACAAAACCTAAAATGCCAATCTCTGGTTAGTGTTATTGTTATTGTTAATGAATGTAAATTGTTTAAAGTTTAAACTGGTTGTCTCTTTATTAGCACTTAATTCTACATAAAACTCATAAATAACAAAACAAAAAGAGACTCATGTCTAGTGCTAATTTCTAAATTAAATCAGATTTAATATTTCTCTTAAGCTAAATAATAAAGAAAGTATCTATAAGTAAGTAATTTAGTTTAATATATTAACTATACTTAATTTAAAATTATATATTTATCTAAATTTTAAATAAATTAAATACAAAATTTAAATATCTAATTTTACAGATTACAACTGATTATGAAACCCGCATTAAAAATTTTTAAATTCTTTTAATACCTAATATTATATTAAATTAAGTACTTAAAATATTGCAGCTTTCAGCTTGGACAACTAAGGAAGCTTAGTTTCCTTGTAAAATTTTCCTAGAATTCTTGGCATATTTTAAATTATAAATCATTTTATGCTTTTATTAATGGACTTTGAATACTTGCTTAAAATATGTTGGTTCTGGTACTATTTAAACTATTGTCAAGCTAAAAAACAAACAAGAACATAAATTTTCAGGCCACTTTAATGTCTTTTGGGGTCATTAATATTGTCTTATATCAGTGTACCCTTTCATAAGGTATAACAATTTCGGTAGGAAGTTTGTCAATCAATAAAGAGGAATATTTGAACCTATAAAGCATATTTATAACTAGTAAAGACTTCTTGCAAGACTTCTGTGTTGCTTAAAATATAATTATTTTCTATTTTTCATAAAAAAATAGGTCAGGGTATACCAGCTTCGACTTTTCGAAAACAAATCTTAGTTGCTTGTTGTCACATTATTTATGTTTTAACACTATAAATAGTTGTATTCAAGCTTGGCGCGATTAGCATAAGGCTTTTGTTAAACATTTAAGCTTTTTATCAACATCTTTTCACAGTTTGATTAAGCTTGGAAGCTGCTTTGATTATTTAGCTTTTATTTAGTGAAAGTTTTTGGGTTTTTTATCAAAGAGCTTTTATTTTACATATAAAGTTTATGTTTCCTTTGGTGGCATTTTTGGAGCTTTTGTTTGGATATTAACTAACCAACACTGGCTGAGCGGAATCTTGGCTTAAAAAGAGATTTGCTTTAAAAATATTATAAGCTGTATGCATTGGATTTCAGCTTTATACTTACTTAAGTTTTTCTTTACTTATTAAAAGATTTTTGTTGTACTTTTTTTAACCCACTTAATGCTGACCAACACTGATTTAGTCTTAATTTCTTTATGTCTTTTTTTGGTAGATAGTTTTAAAATTTATTATTTTAAGCTATATATGTATGCTCCAACTAAGTTTAACATTTTAAATGTCTAGCAAACTTCTCATTATGAAATATTTTGAACTTTAAAGAACCCACATAATGCTGAGCAACTTTGCTTTTGCCTCAAAGAAAGCTTAGCAACACTGGATTGTTTTATAATATATTATTTTAAGCCTTGTTTAAGGTATTTTTTTTATTTAGTTTCAGGTCTTAAAATTTAACATTTTTATAATGGTTTTTTAAATTATATTAATAATATTAAAAAGTGTTTGTATATATTTAACTCACTTAAAGCTGACCAACCCTAACCAACACTGGACTGGCTTAAAATATATCACTTAAAGCTATGTTTAAGCTTTGTTTCGACTGAGTTCAACATATTAAATGTCTTATAATTATTTCATTAAAAATTTTTTAAATTATATAAAATACAATTAAAATTAACCAAGCTTCTAGATGATAAATTATACATTTTTCTAATTACTTTTGACCCCCTACTCTGTCGTCTTGAAGCCCCATCATATCTTTCTCCTCCCTCATATCTCTCTTCCAAAATTGGACATTCGATTTTGGCGTGAGTTTATTTATGTAAAATCTGGCCGACTAATTAATTTTTATAGTTCAGTTTTGGCACTTCCCCCCGCTCAGCTTCCAACTCCCCAGCTTCCCCAACTCTTAGCGGATTCGGATTCCAACTCGGATTGGCGACTATTTATGGAACCTTTTGTGGTGTGATGCAAAGCAATTTCCGTTCGCCGAAAGCGGGAAAGTGAAATGAGAGCCCCGGCCGGCCGGGCTTTATGTAATACATGTGGACTTGGTTGTGACTTATAAGTGCCGGCTTCGAGGCCCGTGGCCGCATAGTTACCCTCGCCGTGGCGGCGCTCCCAGAGAGATTCAGATTATCAGACCAAAAATCCGGATTAAGATGCAGCCGTGGCCCATTCTGGTCCTGCTCGTTCTGCCGCTGGCCAGCGGTGATGTCAGTCACCTTCACGCCACCGAGTCCGAGGTTGACTCTGACTCGGCCACACAGAAGGATCCTTCGTCGTCGTCTGGCTTCTATCCCTCCGTGGGTCCTGGCCTGGCCCTACCGCCGGGCTATGCCATTCCCACGGGTGGCAACGTGGCGCCACCAGCTGCCCAGCCGCCCAACTTCCCGCTGCCCATCTACCCGCCCTTCTTTGGCTTCGGCGGAGGTCCCGGCGAGCAGGGTCCGGGCATTGGACCCGTGCCCTCGGCCTATCCCAACGGTGGGGGAGGCTTTCCGGGTGCAGGTCCTCCCAGTGCAGCCATTCAGCAACCTCCTGGGCCCCCAGGTGCTTATCCCGGTGGAGCAGGAGGCGGTGCTTTTGGTGGTCAAGGAGCGGGAGTGGGTTTCCCAACGCAGGGAGGTGGTTTCCCCCCTCAGGGAGCTGGTTTTCCACCTCAGGGAGCTGGTTTTCCCCCTCAAGGAGCAGGATTTCCTCCTCAGGGAGCTGGTTTCCCCCCTCAAGGAGCAGGATTCCCCCCTCAGGGAGCTAGCTTCCCCCCGCAAGGAGCCTTCCCCCCCCAAAATGGACCCTTTCCACCTCAAGGCGTGCCCTTTCCGCCACAAGGAGGACCCGGCGATGCATTCCCAGGAGCCAACTACCCAGGCGGTCCCTTCCCGGACTTCCTGACCAGCCAAGGACTGCCCTTTGCCAACTCCCAGAGTCCCTTCCAGGGACCCAGTCCAGCTGGATTCAATGTGCCCGTGGGCTTTGGCGGACCCCTGCCCGGCCAGAATCCCTATCAGCAATTTGGACCTGGATTCGGAGGACCAGCGCCGCCAGGCTACTCCGATGAACCAGAGACGCAGCCTGAACAGGAGCAGGAGAGGGAGAAGGAACAGGAGAAGGTAGAGTCACCTTCGGCACCTTCAGAGGATGCCAAGAGCGGAACGGATACCCTGTACGCATCGAATGGCGGCTATGTCTACCAGAGGGCCAAGTGAGCCCTCGGTTTTATAGGCTCCAATTTGGCAGATCGCCGAGTTCATTATAAATTATCATTCATTTTTTTGTTTATAAAAAGTGTTTTTGTTGTTTTTTTTTATATGTTGATATATGTTTTTTTTTTTTTTATTTTTATTTCGTTTTGTTTGCGGTGATAAAACCGCGAACAGACACCGCGATTGTCTTTATGCAAATCGCATTAAAGCCATCGGCAAGCTGACTGATAACCATAAACGAGGCAATCGATAGCCGAGATTGATACACATCTTGCTGGCCATATGTTTTATGCATAAATATATATATATATAAAAACAAAAAAATATATATATACGTATCATAAATTATGATGTCTGTCTGACTGAGACAAGGCGATAAAAGGGGACCAAAACTAGACATTGTTTATGAGATCATAACAGCTGGGGGCATCCTTAAAAGTTTATTCAACTTTTATAGTTAGTTGTGTTTTGTTTTTTGTATTTTTTATTTTGAAAATAATAAGATGTGATCCACTAACTAATTTAAATAACTAATTATACTAGTTAGTTAAGTGTCTTATGTTAAATAAAAATAAAAGTAAAAACAAGCAGTCAAGTCAAGATTTTTGCTTTCGATTATTTTTTATATTTTTATTTTTATTATATATATTATTTATATTATATTTTGTTATTTATATTTTTTAGTCGCTTATATAGTATAGTAGTAGTAAATTAATTTCAAATTAAGAATATAAGTTTATAAATAAACCCCAGAAGCTAATCACTTGCAAATAAACTTGATCCCTTTTCCTGCTTTAAATAAATATTCTTTGATATTAATATTACAAATAAATTATGAAAAAACAAATTATTTCTTATGTAATAACATAAATATTTTGTTAAATTAATATCAAAGAATAAAAATACTTGTCTATTATTTTAGTTTTTAAATTGCCTAAATAATTTGTTTTTAAAGTAATACATTAATATTTGGCTTTAATAATAGACAGATTAAATTACAAGAATCCTTGTCCTAAGGTAAAACACTTATATTTTTTATTAGAGCAACTGGATTCTTAGCCTCTTCTGACTCAAATAAATTTATATTTAAAATTTGTTATTAGTTGATTAATTTGTGTCGAGTATTTTCTAAGATTAAAATTAAAATCTGGCTCAAAGAAAATATTTAAATAAGAATAAATTAGTAGAGCCTGAGGCATTGGTATGACAATCTTTTTATTACAAGATCAAGTGGCTTCTTTATTTAATTTAATATTAAATAAATCTATATTAAATCCATATAAAATGTACATATATACAAATTTATTTAAAATTCTATTTAAACATCCGTATTAAATCTTCATTGAATCTGTTTTAAATCTATTTGAATCCGTATTAAATCTATATTTAATCTATATTAAATCTATATTAAAATCTGTATTAAAATCGATACTTTCTCTATGTAAAAATCTATATACAAATTTAAATGAAAAGTTATATAAAAATCTATATAAAATACTATTTCTTTTTATTTAATTTAATTTCTTTCTTATTTTTTAAGTCCTAATTAATATTTCCAACCCTTGGCTTACGTATTACAACTAAGAGAAAATGCTAATTTCTAATGAATACTAAAAACCAAAGAATAATTTTTGGTTATTTTTAGTTCTTGGTTTCTTTTCTTTTCTCTTCTTTTTTTGCACAAAACCCGCTGCTGACGTCAAAGAAAGTTTCCTTCAAAAGAACTTTAATGCTAATTTGTTAGAATATATCTAACATATATATATTTTTTTTCTCATGCATGGGAATCGGTATTAACGAGGGGATTTTTCCATCGATTAATTCCAGACCCATTCAAGTTCCATCTTTGGGCGTTTGTTTCGATTTTTGAAAAAGCCAAAAAGCTATGCTAGTTAGTGGTGAATTGTAACAGAAAATAAATATGTTTCGGTTTTGGATTTGGAATTGATTTCTATTCATCTTTTTTTATGTCTCCTCACTGAATTATTTATTTTTCGCTTTTGGTTTTGGTTTTTGTTTGTCCAAATTTCAGTTGAAGCATTTACAAACTTTTATGACAACGCTTTTATGTCTGCAAAAAAACAAAACTAAAAACACACAAAACTTTGCCTCTTTTGTTGCCTGAGAAGGGCGAAGGTGGGAGATCCAGCAGCATCTTGCAACAGTCTGGGGCTCACCCACTCATTGTTTGTGTGTATCTTTTGCGGATTACTTAAAGATGTTTAGTTTTTAAATATTATTTCAGGTGGAGACTGCCTATTTTAATTAGTTAAAATATTATTTTTTGTATATTTCTGTATGATTTTATTTAATTTTAATGATCTTCTTATAATTTGTTAAGGAAATTTTTAATCTTTAGGTCAAGAAGGTCTGAAAGATTATTTTAAAATACAAAGTGTATGTTAAAATAAATAGTAAAATGATTAAGTAATATATATTTGGTACTTTTAAAATATTTATATTTTTTAAAAGATTAAAGTCTTACTTATTCCTTATTCTTACTTACTTATTACCTTTTCTAAATATTTTTAAGTGGAGAAACTAATTTATTTAGTTACTTCAAATATTGCATTTTATATATTTCTCTACGATTTGCCTTAATTAAAATGATCTGGCTATATTTTATTCCACAAATCTTTTATATTTATATTTCAAGAGGTTGTTCAAAGATTACTAAAAAATATATAGCTAGAAAATATTAAGTATTACTAATATAATTATTTAATTTAAATATTAAGTATACTTTCTTGTAATTTAAAAATATTTATAGTACGAAAACATCATTATTGTTTATTTACAATAATACAATGTGGAAACTAAATAATTTTAGTTATATAAAATCATAAATTAAATATATTTCCCATTGCTTTAATCTAACTAAATATTATTATATTTATTCTTTATTATATTAGATTCTTCTCATATTTTTTGTTTACTTAAAATATTTTCAAGTGGAAACTAACTTTTTTTAGTTATATAAAATCTTAAATTAAATATATTTCCCATTAACTTAATTTAATTTAAATAATCTAGCTAAATTTGATGCCATAAAACTCATACCTCTGACACCCATCCACCTTTTCCATGAATCGTTTTGGCCGCTTTTAACCTTTTCTTTTGGACCATTTATGCAAATTCAGTCTACCTGCCGTTCGTTCGATTCACAAGCTTGTTGCAGTTTTTTTTTAAGTGATTTTTTTACACCAAAGAGAAGCTATATGGCTGAATATTATTCAGACGACGGCCGTGTTCGCACAGCAATTAGTCATAATTAAGCCACACTGTGCCCGCCGGTCGTCGGGGGCCCTCAACTTGACATTTTCCTTTGTGAGTCTCGTTTCTCGATTTGTCACTCTTTTTACACTATTTCACTTGTGTTTTATTTGTGTTTTATTATTGTTTTTAATATTGTTTTTTGGGGCGCGTGTGTCAGGTGCAGGGTGAAGTTCGCATTCGACCTCCGAAGATCCGTATTATCCGGCATAATGGGCAGATATTATATCCAATGTTGAGCCTATAACACGCTTATCATAAGCTCCGAGACACACGCCTACGAAATGTGTGAGATGCACTCAGAGAAAAATATGTATAAATATATATAATTTAAAAAAAAAATAAAATTATCTTAAATACTTAAATTATCTTTGTGAAATTCTTATAAAATATATCTTAAAATAGTTTTTAATTATTATATTTCCCTGATACATATTTTCTTTTCTCTGTACAAGAAAAATATGAATATCCAAGATCACGATCTCCCGGCAAACAATCGCTGGCCCTTGATTGACCATAACTTATGGCCCATTGAGGTTGGATGAAGGTTGGACACTTGCCTGCCACCGTCTGTGATCTCCGAGAGCTCCCAGAGCTCCTCCTCGTTGGGAAATCTACCTAAATGGTGGCACCGATAAGCATCTGCCTGTAAATTCCAAACTTTTTTTGGACTTTTTCAAGACAAGACAATGGGCGAAAGTCCAAGTCAGTTTCGAGATTAAAGTCTTGGCTAAACACTTGACTTAATTTGGGTTTTTTGATATATTTTTGATGATTTATTTCATATTTATTAAGAGCTAATTAACATTTTATTTACACTTAATTTACACTTCATTTATTGAAATGTGAAAGCAGGTTTTTAAAATAATAAGCTAAGTTTTTAGATATTTATATATATATTTTTTATATATATTTATATTTCTATATTTATATATCATTTTTAAAGTATTTTAAATATTATATATACTTTTTAAAGTATTTTAAATATTATATATAGACCTAAAAATGTTTTTTGTTTACAAAATATTTTTTATACAATTTAAACTTTAGTTGTGGATTTTTTGTATTTTTAATAGAGTAAGCAGGCTTATTTTAAAATGCTAAAGTATCTCTATGGTTAATTTCTAGTAAGTTTCGGTTTCTCTTAACTTTAGGAAACTAAAACCTCTTATTTAATTATAAACTAGTATATACATTATTAAATTATTATTTATAATATAAATAGTCTACACTATCTTTTTATATTATGCTTAATTTATATTTTATTTATTTTTGAAGGAGATCTGAAAGACTTACACGGAGTTATTTTGTACACCTGTACGTATACGTGTTATTACAAAAAATATTAAGTATACGACCTGGTATTTTTTATATATTTCGACTTATATAAATAAGTGCAAGGCTAACTAATTACTAACTTGATAAACTCCCTTTCTATCCCTCTATTTTATATTTTATAAAAAAAAATTATTGAAGAAAAATATTAAGTATACGCACCAGAATATAAATAAATATATTAAGTATACGTTTAAATATTTAAAAGAATAAAAATACAAGCTTAAAAACTTTATGGAAGCTATCATATGGATACATTTTTATTTTAAAATGATTAAATGAATAATGATTTTAGTTATATATTTATTTAAGGAAGCACATAAACGTTGGGAAAAATATTAAGTATACGTTGAGGTATTTTTTATAAATTTTAAAATTAATTGAAAAGCTAACTAATTACTACCTTAATAAACTCCCTGTCTATCTATTTTATATATTTAATACAAGCAAATTTTGAAGAAAAATATTAAGTATACGTACCAGAATGAACAAAAATATTAGGTATACGTTAAAATATTTATAAAAATAAAAATATAAGCCAACAACTTTATTATTGCCTTTGTAAGCTATGACTATATCCTATTAATATATTTATATTTTTAATGAGTACTAAAAATAATCAGAGTATACATTTAGCTATGGACTTAAATTATAAAATATACATTCTAGTAATTTAAAAAAAATTTATAATACTGAAATGATTTGCTACAAACTATCTTTATATTTTAGTTATATATTTATTTAAAGAAGCACCTAAACATTGGGAAAAATATTAAGTATACGTAAAGGTTTTGATTAAATATATTAAGTATACGTTCAAACCTTATAAAAATATTTTTACTAATAAAAATTATAGCTTAACAACATTTTTCTCTATTTAAATAATATATTTATTCGACGAAAATATTACAAATAAAATTACAGAATACTGGGGGGTATATGTATTGCATTTATATAAATTATTACTTGAACGTATACTTATACGTTCAAGTATTTTAAAATTATTTTTAACAAGGAAAAAAACCTAAACTAGAAAATTATATTTCTAAGCACTCATTTTATATTTATTAGCTTAAAGATTTCTATTTAATATGAAATATATGTTCAAATATGGAGTAATATGATTTATATTTCATTATTAAAAATATCTTTTAAAAATACGAACCTAAACTAAAAAACATTTTATTAATACCTGTACGTATAAATATTGATAAAATGTTTTCAGTTTACGTTGAAGTTCGTAATACTTTTAAAATAAAATATTTTTAATAATGCAAATAATTGTTAGACAATTATTAACAATTATTTAACTCCCTCTTTAAGCCCTCTCTCTTTCATTTAAATAGTTCAGATTGAGTTAATGCCTTAAAGAGATCACAATGGGATCAATGCACTCTGATGGTCTTAACCATTTTCGATTTCCGCTGGCCAGTGGTTAAGGTGTCAATTGGCCAGGTGGACACACAAGTCCATGCAACTGACGATTGATAAATATTTATTCACTTTTTGCGAACACCCAAGTGATTTGTCTTGGTTTTCGTTTTGGTTTTTACGATGACACTGAAAGAAAAAGGGAAGTGAGCTAAATGGAAGTATTACTTAATTGATTATTAGTTTATTTTATTAAAAATGATATTTACACCTTTAAGATCAAGATTTATACTACAAGAATTTAAGTAACATATAAATGTAGTACAAGGAACTCTGTAATGAATTTTTGTATAACAAATAAATACTAGATTGATCTATGCCTTGACAAATAGGATTTCCCTCTTAAAATCCATATTTATTTAGGGATCCTCTTAAGAAAATTAAAAATGCACATAAACGATTTCCAGCCGTATCCAAATCCAAAAAAAGAAGACCAAGTCGCAGTCCGATTCCGAATCTGCTGCGAAATGAGATGTGTTTTGCATGATTTCATTGTTGGCCCTCTGCATATTAGCATTCCGTGGAAGGCATGGACACCTGGCGGATCGCACCAATTAAGGGGCACAGCTTCGGCCAACTATAAATGCAGAGTCGTCTTGGTGGCTGGTCATCAGTTAATCGCTCACGTTCCACCGGTGCACCTCTGCCTCCAGTGTTCGCTCGTGACCCCCGTGAAGATGGTAAGTGGCCATCGTCGATCATTTCTTTTAGTTTATTTTATTTTATATTTTTTTGAGTGACTTTGCCTAAGACCCAGTGCTTGTGCCGTTCCAGAAACCCTTTGCCTTTGTAGTTCTGGCCATGTGCCTGGTTGTGGCACAAGCTCGTCCCGGTGGACAGTATCTGCCGCCGCTGCCGGTGAAGGAGGTGCAGCAGGTGCAGCAGGTGCAACAGGTGCAGCACGTATCCCAAGTGTCGCCGGCACCCACTTTCAAGCAGGTGCTGCAGCCTCAGTTGCAGCAGGTTCTACATCAGCTGCAGCCACAGATTCAGGCCCATGTGGAGTCCATTCAGGCATCCATTCCGCTGGCCAGCTTCACCATTCAATCCGGCGGACAGCAGCAGCAGCAGCAGCAGCAGCAGCAGCAGTACCAGGCCCCGGCACCCGCTATCGTGGTGATCCCAGCTCCTGCTCCTGTTCCCGCTCCCGTTCCTGCTCCCCTTCCTGCTCCTGCTCCCGTTGAGATTGCTCAGCCCGCTCCCCAGGTGATCTATGAGCCGCCCAAACCCATTGTTGCCACCCAGACGGCTGTGAGGAATGCCTATCTGCCACCCACTCCTGTCCAGCAGTTTGTGCCTGCTTCCGAGCAGCCTGTGGTGCAGACCATTGCCCCGCAGCAAGAGACGCAGACAGTGACCACCACTTACAGCGCTCCTGCTCCTGTTCCAGTTTCCATTCCTGCTCCGGTTACCATTCCTGCTCCAGTTTCCCTACCTGCTCCTGCCCCTGTTCACATTCCCGCGCCTGTTCCAGTGGCAGTCCCTGTGCCCGCGGTCCACGAACAGCATCAGGTGGTGCATCAAACCTACTCAGCTCCAGCTCCTGTTCAGGTTCAGCAGACTTACAGCGCTCCTCCTGCTCCTGTCCCTGCTCCTGTCCCTGTTCAGCAGACTTACTCCTATCCAGCTCCTGCTCCCGTCATCCAACAGGCTCCGGCTCCGGCTCCGGCTCCAGTGGTTCAGGAAGTAATCCAACAAGCGCCAGTGGCTCAGCAGACTTACTCGGCACCTGCTCCTGCTCCAGTGGTTCAGGAAGTCGTCCAGCAGGCTCCCGTTGTCCAGGAAGTGATTCAGCAAGCTCCTGTGGTGCAGCAGACTTACTCGGCACCCGCTCCCGTGGTTCAACAGGCGCAGCAAGTGGTGCAGCAGCAGGCGGCAGTGGTCCAGGAAACGGTCCAGGAAGTAGTCCATCAAGCCCCCGTGGTTCAGCAAACTTATGCCGCTCCTGCCCCAGTTGTCCAGCAGAGCTACGCCGCTCCAGCTCCAGTGGCTCAACCCATCTCGATCCCTGAGCCCGTCCAGCAGATCGTCCAGCAGCAGCAGTACAGTGGCTATGCCTACCAGGCTCCAGCTCTAGCTGCGGCCCCGGTTTTGGCTCCACAGCCAGCACCAGTTCAGGTCCCAGCTCCTGCCCCAGCCCCCATTATCAGCTCTGCTCCTGCCCCGGTTCCCGTTTCAATTCCCGCTCCCGCTCCCATTCAGCTGCAGCAATCCTTTGTGCCCGCTCCACCGGCTCCTGTTCAGCAGGTTCAGGAGGTCCAGCAGCAGGTGCAGCAGATCCAGCAGGTTCAGGAAGTGCAGCAGGTACAGCAGGTACAGCAGATCCATCATGTCCAGCCCCAACCCCAGCCCCAGCCCATTGTCCAGTACTCCCAGCCGGCGCTCCAGCAGCAGTCCTTTGTGCCTGCTCCTGTCCAGGTGCAGCAGGTGCAGGAAGTTCAGCAGGTGCAGCAGGTTCAGCCCCAACCCATTGTCCAGTACACTCAGCCAGCGGTGCAGCAGCAGGTGACCTACGCCCAGCCTGCCCCCATTGTCCACCAGACTGAGGTAGTGGCAGCTCCCGCTCCCGTTTCCGTTTCCGTTCCTGCTCCCGTTTCCGTTTCCGTTCCCGCTCCCGTTGAGGTGGGAACCCACTATGCCGCCAACGGTGGCTACGTGTACTAGGCACTAGGAACCATTACTAGGCACTACGACCGGGAGGATGCCCGTGAACGGAGCCCGGCGGAGGTCCGAACTCGCATCGAGTTGGGGACCCGAGACCCGGGTTCATCTGAACTTAATGTTACGTAGCCCAATTTTTAGCACCATTTTTTTTTTCATGTTATACAATTTTTGTTACGCTCTTGTTAACCCATAAAAAATAAATATATGTATACAAAATATATATGTTTATAAAAAAATATAAAGCAAACGCGTCTTCATTTGAATACTTAATTAACGAGGAAGGAAAGTTGATTTCTTGAGAAGCGCATCTTCTCACGCGCCACTGACAGACCCATAAATCTATCGGATATTTGGAATTTATCGGGTTAATCAAATTTATCGGGTTATTAGGAACTTGAACTAAATGTTACAAAATTATAATGGGTTTAATATAATTATAGAAATTTTCTTTCTTAAATAAAATACAATAAATGGAAATTAAAATATATATTTTACATTTCTGAACTTATCATCAATTTAAGACAAATAAATTTATCGAATTCAATTGAATTTATTGCATTTATCGGTTTATTAGAAATTGAACTAATTGTTGCAAAGTTATTATATTTTTTAGAATTCTAGAAATTAATTTTCCGTGCAATAAATAAATTTTAATTCTTGAAGCCATCATCAATCTACCATTCTCACAGCTCGCTTAGCAATAATAAATGAATTCGCAAATCATTTGAAAGCGGTTCTACTACTAAAGTAAAATAAATTATAACTAAGACACAATTGCATTCCTTGGCTCTGGAAATTTATAGATCATTTGATGAAACACAAATCAAGAGTCGTTGATCTGCGGAGAGGCTACGCTCCTCCTTGGCATTTAGAAAATAATATAAAATTAATTTCAGAACACAAAAAAATATGTTGAAAAATTGTGAAATTAACATTTATGGTAAATAAATTTCTTGAACGTTTCTATGGCAGCTATATGATATAATATATAATTTTATTTTACAAAATTGCGTAGTAAGGGACAGATGGACAGACGGACAAACGAAAAACGGACAACGGAGAGACGGACAAACGGACAGACGGAAATGTATTGTAATATTATTTATAATTGTAATAATAATAACATTTTTACTAATAATCAGAAGCAAACGGAGAAAAGAAGTCAATTTCCGACCCCCATAAATCAAATATATACTCTGACCAATGCAGTTTCCTACTGTTTCCCGAAACCTACTAACTTATGTCCTGCTTAATATTATTTTTATATATTTTTCCCCGCAATTTCGCAACCCCGAACCCCTCTCACTCACTGAAAGAAAAAGAAATATAGAGCCTCGAGATCTCTCTCGAGATGGAGAAAGAGATTGTGCAATGGAATGAGAACTCTGACCAGTAGAGTTGGTTACTCTTTCCTAAAACTTAATACCCTTCATAGGTATTGTATAAAATATATTTAAATATTTTTTTCCGCATTTTTCCCACCCCACCAACTCCTAAAAAAAACCCAACTTCAAACTGAAATAAAATCTTCTTCTTCCGCAACGAAAAACAATGTAAAACCATAAATTCAATATGTAAACACCTTCAACAAGTAAATTTGCATAAATGTTTAAAACCAATTGTTACCTTTTTAATAAATAAATGTTTGTTTTCCCTTATATATAGGATATATATAGGATATATATAGGATATAGGATAATATTCTTGGTTCGGACTTACCCGCAGTTGATGATCGCTGATTAAGCCTTTTCGAGTGCAGAGGTGATTGTCACACTTTTTCACACGCGATTATTCACACACGTTTATTAAGACACGATTATTAACACGCGATTATTAACAATCGATTATTAACACCCGATTATTAACACGCGATTACTATCGGTCGATGATAAACACGCGATTACTAACGCTGACGTGGCGGTGGCGCGAACGATTTGAAAGCCGCGAGCATACTGAGGCTGCAGCGGCCAGCCGCCTCTGCTTATAGGTGTGTGAGAGGGATAGAGAGCGGTAGAACGAGAGAGCAAGAGACAGACTGAGGCTGCAGCGGCGAGCCGCCTCTGCTTATAGTTGTGTGAGAGGGATAGAGAGTGGCATATGGAGAGAGAGAGAGAGACAGACTGAGGCTGCAGCGGCGAGCCGCCTCTGCTTATGTGAGTGAGCCCGCATGCTTGGAATATGACGTGAATCAAAATTTTGAGATTGGGAGTCAGATATATATATATATATATATATATATTCCGATGGATCTCAGCTTAAGACTTTATTTTTGTTACGGAAATTTTACTTGTGCAGTTCTTTGTTTACAAAAGTGTGGGAGCGATGACGTGTCCCAACAATTTGAGAGTGAGAGTAACGCTCAGAGAGCGCCACTCAGGTTTGCTAGAATTGTTGATGTTATTTGAGAGCGGCTTCGCCTGCTGTGGCTATGCGTGGCTGACGTGGCTTGTCTACATTGGTTCTATGTTTACAAAACTGTGGGAGCAAGGGCGCAAGCTTGGCATATGACGTGTATCAATAATTTAAGAGTGAGAGTGCCGCTCAGAGAACGCCACTCAGAGATTGCATGAATTGTTGATGTTATTTGAGAGCGGCTTCGCATGCTGTGGCTGCGTGTGCCGGATGTAAGTTGTTTACATTGCTTTAGAGTGGGATCGCCTATATATCCACATTATCATTATATATCATTATATTTCACTTTATTTTCATCTCTCTCTAGCTATATTTCTTTCCCTCTCTCTCTGAATGTATCTCTATAGTCATCTCTCTTTATCCATCTCTCTCTCTCTTTCTATTTGTATCCATCTCCCTCTAACTTCCATGTAAACAATCATGGCAACGGCGCCAGCTACGGTCTCCGGCCAAATAAAAAGAAAAAACAAAGCTCAGAGCTGTGCAGCAGCTCGTCTTCTCTTTATTTCCACTCAATGACGATGCGCTCAGTTACTTAAAATTGAGAATCTGACCGTTTGTTTACGATTGTACGCTCCAAAAGGATTGTATGAACGAAAACCCAATGCAACTCCTAACCAACCGAACAAAAAACTCGAAAAACATCTCCTCCTTCCTCTAAAAATCCAATCTCTTAAATGTAGTCCCTAAGTTCAATACGCAAACTTGTAACCACCCAGCCGTGGCAGGAAATACCGATCAGTGCCATCAGCCTTATATATATATATATATATAGGATATAGGATAAAAGTTTTGGTTCGGACTTACCCGCATCAGAAGACACTCGGTTATCTTTCATCCTTATACCGCAGACTTGGCCGATATTCATCGATGATTAGGTCCTTTCTAGTGCATAGGCTGTTATCACAGTATTACACACGCGATTATTAACGCACGACTATACACACGCGATTACTATCGGACGATGATAAGCACGCGATTACTAACACTGACGTGGCGGTGGCGCGAACGATTTGAAAGCCGCGAGCCTACTGAGGCTGCAGCAGCGAGCCGCCTCTGCTTATAGATGTGTGAGAGGGATAGAGAGTGGTAAAACGAGAGAGCAAGAGACAGACTGAGGCAGCAGCGGCGAGCCGCCTCTGCTTATAGGTGTGTTGGATGGATAGAGAGCAGCATATCGAGAGAGAGAGACAGACTGAGGCTGCAGCGACAAGCCACCCCTATTATAGCTGCGGGGGAGAGCGCGAGAGTGAGAGAGAGAGCGCGAGGGAAAGAGTTAGAGTGGGAGCTATAGAGCCAGAAAGAGACAGGGAAATACAGAGAAATGGATAGAAAAAGCTGGAAAGTCGGAAATATATATATATATATATATATTCCGATGGATCTCAGCTTAAGACTTTATTTTTGTTACGGAAATGCTACTTGTGCAGTTCTATGTTTACAAAAGTGTGGGAGCGATGACGTGTCCCAACAATTTGAGAGTGAGAGTGAGAGTGCCGCCGAAAGAGCGCCACTCAGAATAGTTTATGTTATTTGAGAGCGGCTTCGCCGGCTGCGGCTGCGTATTGCTGACGTGGATTGTTTACATTGGATCAACGTGTGATCGCCTATATATTTTCTATATCTCCATCTTCTTCTATTTATCTAATTATCTGTATATATATAAATATATATTTTGCTATATATATAAATGTATATAGACAGAAAGAGACAGGGAAATACAGAGAAATGGATAAAACAAGGTGGAAAGTCGGAGATATATATATATATATATATATATATATATTCCCATGGATCTCTGCTTAAGACTTTATTTTTGTGACAGAACTCTTACGTGTGCAGTTCTTTGTTTACAAAACTGTTAAAGCGATGACGTGTCCCAATAATTGGAGAGTGAGAGTGAGAGTGAGAGTGCCGCTCAGGGAGCGCCACTCAGAGATTGAAAGCATTGTTTATGTTATTTGAGAGCGGCATCGGCTGCTATGGCTACGTGGCCGGAAGTGGATTGTTTACATTGGATCAGCGTGTGATCGCCTATATATTTTCCATATATCCATTTCCTTTTATATATTTAATTAGCTCTTAGTAGGTTTCTCTCTAAATTTTACTCACATCTTTAACTCTCTCTAGCTATATTTATTTTCTTTTCTTTCCCCTCTCTCTCTCTCTGAATCTATCTCTATCTCTCTGTCTTTCACCTCTATCTTTCCCATTGTCTCTCTCTTGCTGTATTTGTATCCGTCTCTCTATCTTTTTTGTATTTTTATCCATCTCTCTCTAACTCCCATGTAAATACAAGGCTGTTATCCCCCCACTTTGGCATTATGGGCTACATATTTATATAAATTATATTAAATTTTTTAGAAATTGTTCGAAAATAATATTTAAAAATATGTTATATCAAAGTTTACTATAGTTTCTTTATGAGATATATAGCAATCTATTTATTTAGACATTTTGATAAATTTTATAAGACTTTTCCTAGCGATATATGACAAGTACTGCGACTTTTGTTTTTCAGAGAACATCTCCACGCATCTGAAAGTTAGTACTACGTATATGTTCCACGTTACCAACTGCTTTTTTGGCCAAATTCAAGTTTGATCTTAACAAATGGCGATTCCCAAATAAACGAATATCCGCGCTCCCAATTTTCCCCGCCTTGTAAGACCATTGTTTTCCCGGGTAAATCCCCGCCCGAACTGATGATTAATGAGGTAACCGCTCAGAACTCGACCAGAGCCGGAGCTCTTCTCGTCCCAAAGATTTGATGGATGAGCTGAGCGGCTGACGGAACCGACTTATGAATGGAATGAAATCTCTCCTCGAATAGGAAACTCGTTATTCATGTTGATAACATTTCCAACCTATCGACGAGATCTCCCTGGAATCGTTGGATTTAGATATGGAATGGGAATGAGAGACTTCTAGAATCGGGAATCCGCGGGGGGGAGTGGAACGTGGAGAGAAAAGTCGGAATATTTTGGCGACTAATGAGCTTCGCGGACGAAATGCTTCATTATTATTATTATGTCGCTTTTATTCTCGATGGCAATATAGTTCGTCGTGTGGCTTTCAGTCTGAGCTTGTTCTGGTTTTTTATTTTTATTTCGTTTTTTTTTGTTCTTTTCTGTTGTATTATTTTGTAGCGCCTTTTGACATTCGTGTATCAAGTTGGCCAGACATTTGTCGTCGGCTATAAATAGGTTGAACCGCCAACGAAAAGGTACTAGTGTTCTCCCAATCTCGAACCCAGCAACATGGTAAGTTTTGAGACGTTAGAGGAGTTCTTTTTTTTGGAAGGAGAGGAGCGGCTTTATCTACAGAATGGAGTTTCTGCTACTCAGGAGTAAAAATCCTTTTTTATTGAGAGGAGAGTTACGTCTTTTTTCGGAGTAAAGTTCTTGCTTCTTGAGAGTAAAGTTCTTCCTCCTCTCAGAGCACAGTTCCTCTCTCTCCAGAGTAAAGTTCCATCTCTACTACTAATCTGAAGTAGAGTTCCTTCTCCTCCAGAGCACATTTCCTCTCCCTCCAGAGTAAGGCTCCTGATCCTTGAGAGTCGAGTTCTTCCTCCCTCAGAGTAAAGTTCCTTCTCTACTCTACTCTCAAGTAGAGTTCTTCCTGCTCTGAGAGCACAGTTCCTTCTTCTCTGGAGAACAATTCTTCAGAGTAAAGTTCCTGCTTCTTGAGAGAAGAGTTCCTCGTCCTCCAGAGTACTTTTCTTTCTTCTCCAGTGTTCAGTTTCTCCTTCTCCAGAGTTCAGTTTCTCCTTCTCCAGAGTTTAGTTTCTCCTTCTCCAGAGTTTAGTTTCTCCTTCTCCAGAGTTCAGTTTCTCCTTCTCCAAAGATTAGTTCCTCGAAAGACCTTCAAACCTCAAGGAAAAGATATCCAATTCCCCTTTACACAATCCCCTTTCACATACTCCTCCCCTGAAACCCCAAATTCAACCTCCTTTTTCTCTTTCTCCTCTTTCTTTCCTTGCAGAAATTCTTCGCTGTCCTTTCGCTCGCCCTTCTGGCCGTGGCCTCGGCCGATGTTAGCCACCTGGCCAACACCTATCTGCCTCCTCGCTCGGCTGCCGCCTCCACCAGCTACGAGTCCTACCAGGCTGCCCCCGCCGCCGCCGCTGCCTCCGAGACTTATGAGGCACCCGCCGCCGCATCCACCTACGAGTCCGAGTCCTACGCCGCCCCAGCTGCCTCTTACACCAGCGAGTCTTATGCCGCTCCAGCTCCTGCTGCTGCTGAAACTGAGACCTCGTCGTATGCCGAGACCGCCGCCGAGGAGAACTACGCCGAGCCCGCTGCTTCCTATGTGGCACCCGTGGTGAAGACCACTTACTCTGCCCCGGCTGTGTCCAGCTACTCGGCTCCCGCTGTGGTCAAGAGCTACTCGGCCCCAGCTGTCTCCACCTATACCGCTCCTGCCGTGTCCAGCTATACCGCTCCCGCTGTGGTCAAGACCTACACCGCTCCTGTGGTGACCAAGACTTTCACCGCTCCTGTGGTGACCAAGACTTACACTGCTCCTGCTGTGGTCAAGAGCTACACTGCTCCCGCTGTGGTCAAGACCTACTCTGCCCCAGCAGTGTCCAGCTACTCGGCTCCTGCTGTTGTGAAGACCTACTCCGCTCCGGCTGTGACCAGCTACACCGCTCCCGCTGTCTCCACCTACACCGCTCCCGTGGTGACCAAGACCTACACCGCTCCAGCTGTGGTCAAGACTTACTCTGCTCCTGCCGTCTCCTACTCTGCCCCAGCTGTGGTCAAGACCTACTCCGCTCCGGCTGTCTCCACCTACACCGCTCCTGCCGTGTCCAGCTACACTGCCCCTGTGGTGACCAAGACCTACACCGCTCCCGCTGTGGTGAAGACTTACTCTGCCCCAGCTGTGTCCACCTACTCGGCCCCAGCTGTGTCCCACTATACCGCTCCTGCTGTGTCCAGCTACACCGCTCCCGTGGTGGCCAAGACCTACTCCGCACCGGCTGTGTCCAGCTACTCCGCTCCGGCTGTGGTCAGCAGCTACTCCGGATCCTCCGCCGGCACCGTGTACGGTTCCAACGGTGGATACGTCTACTAAGAGAGACTGGGATTCCAAATCGAAGCTAATCATAAAACGAAACCTTTTTTTTTTAATAAATAAATCGAATGTAATGTGCTAAAGAAAATGATTTCTACTATTTTATTGGGTTAAGTCATGGTATGGATACGAAACAAGGCCAAAAAGGATTGTTTATAAACAAATATAAATATATTTTGGTTTAATAAGAATAATAAGTAAATAAATAACAGTCTTAAGAAATATTTCAGTAAAAAAAAACAAGTTTAGAATATAAATTTAATAAAACAAAGTTGATAAAGTATTAAGAAATGGAAATGGAAATTAATTAAGATTCACCTCCCAGAAGTATGCTCTTTAAATATACTCCAGTAACGTGTAGAATGATTATAGGTCACTGATAGTTCGTTCTCGTCCTTATGATTTAATTTAAATTAAGATGAATCTTCTTTTTAACGTTTTTTTGGGTCATTTCACTTTACTAACCGTTGGCTTTCTTACTTGCTTTTAAAGCACAGTTTGAAACGCCTCTTTGCAACACTTTCCAACACTGCTACGCTCTGAGCAACCGTGAGTGCCTATCGATAATCCGATTACACACTTCCGGAAACCCTAATTCGAAATTCAAATAGACTTTCTAGGAGCTGTCGCCTCGCCGCCGGTGGTAGCTCTACGGGTTGAAGTGTCAACTTCCGTTCAAAGCTTATACATAGCTCCACCGGTCCGGGTTCGAGTCCCGGACATTTAAGATGGCATGGCGATGATTGGGGAGGAGGGATCTATTAGGTTTAAGCACAAAGTGGTGGGCGAAAGCCCTTTTTGTTCAATTAAACTAAAAACTAGAACATTTTTTATAGAGTACTTAACTCGAAAAAGGTTTCTAAAAAGAAATTAATTAATTTTTACCCTTAGGTTAGCTTCCTTTCTTAATTAATATATTATAATTAATAAATACAATACAACTTTATGGTTAAAATCCCATTTATAATGCACATAACTCGTGTTCAGTGTGGGGGTTTATTAATAATTGTTGTTTAAACTGAACATTTAACGATTAACAAAATATATGGAATAACTTGTAAGTTTGTATGCAACACTGAAACATTGGAACACTGCCACTCCCTACCAAAGGATACACTGTAAATGGGAGCAACGATAAGCAAGGAGCACCTCTATCGCGAGGCACTGAAGAAGGTCTGCTCGAGGGTCGGCATGTAGTTGGAGTTACCGCACATCTTGTGCTCTCGCCCCGCCCTCTTCCTGGCCTCCTGGGCGGCACAGGCGGCACGCTCTGCCGCGGCCTTGGTGCTCAGGTAGTCGGTACGCGCCACCTCCACCTGGTGGAGGAGCAGCTCCAGACGAGTCTTGGCCTCGGCCACCGCCTCCTTCCGTTCGACCACCGCGTGCCGGGACCCGGTCACCACGCGCTCCGAGTGCACAATGCCGTCGTGGGCCTTCTTCAGCAGGTCCATCAGCCCCCTGACCTCCTCCGAGGCCTGAGTGACCGCCTGGCGAGCGTCCTCAGCGTACGCCTTGATGGACACGACGCGCGCCTTCTCCTTCTCCACCACCTGCCGTCCCTCGTTCAGCTCCGACTCGATCTGCTCCACCAGCTGCTGCTTGCCCACGTAGGCCGCCTCCGCTGCCTTGGCGGCAATGGCGGCCTTCTCGGCCAGCTGCTTCTGCACCCGGCGGGCAGCTGCTGCGCCGGCCTCCACCTGGGCATCGCTGGCCTCCTTGGCAGCCTTGGCCGCCTTCTGGGCAAAGCAATTGGTCTTGGGTCGCACCATGGTGGGGCACTTGCCCCCCTCGGGGCAGTTGCCGCCGCCGGCCTGGTTGTCCCGCAACATGCTGTTGTCCTGCACGAGGCTGTTGTACTCGTAGGGTATCTGGAGGGACACGAATCTTTAGCTAAGGATGTGAGTTAACACGGAAAGGGGGCTACTTTTTACCTGCCAGTGAACGCCAGAGGCGACGCTTGCGAAAATAATAAAAATTACTAGACGTACGATCTCCATGACGAACTCGGGGGAACTGAGACTGGGACTGAGGGTGTCGGGGCCTAGATGTTGACATGGGAAACGCAGGGCCTACTTGGGACAAGCTCTGGGTGCTTTTTGATTCATTTCTCTATTTATTATTATTATAGAAAGTAAGTTAACATAGACAAGCACTGGAGGACACTCGATGGAGCATGGATAATACAATGATTAATAAATTAAAATAATTTATATATATAGATTTTAAAAAGTATACAGATTTATATATAGAATTTTGCTTTAAATTTTTGTATAATATATATTATATTGATGTTGTCTGATATCTCTTGGCTCAGTTTCCTGCTGGCAGGATCATTATATCTTGCTCATCTTGGTTCCTGCTTGCTTAACCATTAATCAGTGTCGAAATCAATCCGGAAATCAGTTGAATTTAAGGCTGATTGCCAGCTATTGTGCCTTAGTTACTTGTTATTTATCTTCCCAGAAAGGTATCAATCGAACAGAAATAATGATTTCCATTCATTTATACCCCAGAAATTGCTTAATTTAGTAGTTAGTTAACCTTAAAGACACAAATTAGTCACTTTAAACAAAGATTTCAATTGTTTTAAACTTATAAAGCCAAACAGCAGCCTCCGAATAGGAAAATCACAGCTAATAAACAACTTTATCGAAACCCCTTGAAATGTGCTTGGATTTTGTTTTAAAGACTTTATTTAAAACAAATCAAGAACCCATAAATAAGTATATATATCGGGCAAACATTTATTTGCCATTAAAAGCAGATCGATCCAAAATCTAGCCACTGTTCCAAACGGATATAAGGTGCATCATATAAGGTTGGATTGGATTATATATCCAAAACAGAAACAGAAAACAGAAAAACATACAGATGAAATTTGCATTTCTGTTGTGTTGTGAATGGAGCATTATATACACTCCGATATATATATATATATGCATACATTTATAAGTTGTATCGAAATCGGGTTAATGTCCAAAAAAACTTGTTATGTCCAAAACGGGACAGGTAAAAAAAAAGACAGCCAGCAAGAGCGGCGTTCAAGAGGAGAGAGCTCTCTTTCTTTGAGTGTTCTTCCTGAAGGCATCCAGCATCCAGCATCCAGCTTACAGTTTCCCAGCTCAGGACATATAAAAGAATGACCCGAGGCTTAAACAGATGGCATTGTGAAGGCGACAGCAGCAGGAACAGGGTTCAGATACAGAGAAATAATTCCTCAGGAACCCTCAGCATCCCTCAGCATCCTACAGCTTCCCATAGGATCCCTCATCATCCCTCACCATGTCCTCCCAGTGGTTACCCATCTTCCTCGTAGTGACCTTGATAGCTTCATGTCTCGCTCGACCCAGCACCACGCATCCCAAGCTGATCATCGAGGAGCTGGAACCCATGAGATATCACTTTGTCACCGAGCATCGACCCACTTCGCTGGGGCAAAACTATTATCTGAAACCCGGTCAGGTGGTTGGCAGCATTACCCTGGACTCGGATACCCTGCAGGTGCGGCATGATGAGGAGAATCCCACTGCGAAGCCGGTGGCCAGCAAGCACAACATCCTGTTCGTGGCCATTGCCAAGGATATGGCCGAGAAGACGCGACTAGGAAGGAAGTAGGGGCAGGCAGGCAGGATATGCTGCTAAGGATTTAAATTTAAATTGTAATTGTAATTGTAATTTTAATTTATAAATTATAAACTTTTCAGATTTTATTCTTTAATTAGTCAGGAAATGTTCCTTAATTAAGTTAAAGAATTTTTATTAAATTTTCCCTTTCATGATTGTTTTATTTTTGTATTTATGTGGAAATTTCACTTTATTAATATTAAGATCTGCATTGATTTTTGTATTAATTTGTGTACCCAAAATTTATGTTTTTTGAAGATTTTTCCCAGAATTTCCTCTGGATCTTTTTTGTTTCCAAAGTAGTATTGCTCATTTCTTTTAATTTGGAGATTTTTTGTTCAATTTTCTTTGAAGATTTTGAATTACCAAATTAATATTGAAATTTTAGTTTTTTAATTTGAAGATTATACATTAAATTTTCTTTTTATATTTTTTTCTTTTTCAATTAATATGGAAATTTTCTTTTAATTTATTTTAATTAAATTAAATTAATTTATTAATTAAACATAATTAGTTTCTGCTTATTTAAATTAATTTAATTAAACATAGGAAAATGAATTAAAAGAAAATTGCCATATTATTTGACAACGAAAAATGTAATAAATTCTTTTTATTATTTTTCATTTTCAATTAATATGAACATTTTTTTTTATTAATTTTAAATTAATAATAAATCATAATTAATTAAAATAATTAATTTCTGATTACTTAAATTAATTTAATTATGCATAAATAAACACAGAAAAATTAATTAAAAGAAAATTTTCATATTATTTGAAAACGAAAACATTAATTAATTCTTATTAGTTTATCAAGTAATTAATTAATGAATATAAACATTTCGTTGTATTAATTTTAAGAATTTGTAATTAAATTTCCAGTATTAAGATGAAAAGTTGTCTTTATTAAAATAAGAGTTGGTCATTGAAGTTCAAGTTTTTTATGCCCCAATCGATGTTGAAATTTCGCTTTATTATTGAAAAAGTATAATTTTCCTTTGCATTTCTGAAAATCGAACTGATTTTTCATTTTTTTTTTCACTTTTCTATGAAAAAATCCCTTATTTTTCTCTCATATTTAAAATGTTTCAGCACTCTCTTGTTCCTTAAGTGAACCTAAATTAGATCCTCACTTACTTCCATTTCTGTCGAAGGCAAAACTCAAACTGATCGGCTTTTGAGCTTCATCCATCCATCCCAAAAGCGAACCCAGAGACCAATCCCAAACTACGCACCTCGAAAAATAAATTGCTTTGTCTTCTCTCTCTCTCCTTTAGTCTTGGACTCTTGAAGAATCGGGTATATTAGCTTTAAAAGGCAATCTTTTATGGCTCAATGATATAATATCTTTGAAATAATTGAAAGTGAAAGAATTATTACTTTAAGAGGGATTTATTTATTTGTTATATGTTCTTCTGTCTAAGTTCTAGTATAACAAAAAAAACAGGTAGTAAATCAAGAACTTATCATGACTTACTTGGCTTCTATAACAGTTATGACCATAAATATTTCTCATCAGCAAATTCCCCGCAATGACTTTAACAATTTTTATGCAAATCGCATGAATATATAGAGAGTTGCAAGGGTATTTTTAACATCCACAATCATTGATTCCCTGTTTTCTCTGTATTGTTTTATGCGAATTAAGTATATATATTTTTTTGTTTGTTGTTAATTCCTCTCTCTCTCTCTCTCCTCTGTTCCCTTAGCATTTCGTTTTAATTATATAAACGCACGCAAAAGACTTAAACACTCGAGGGGCCGCGACCATTAAGCCCGATGTCTGTGCGGATTATAATTAATGTGTGAGGTGAGTAATGGTTGCTTTTAGATGCGGGCCAGGCGAGGGCGGTCTCTCGCCGGACTCGATCCACTAAAAAATCCAATAATGCGATCCCGGGTGGCTCGCGAACCGTTAGCGGCGGCGGCGTGAGCTTGGATTATCCGCGGACTTGACACCCGCGATGAGGCACAGAGGCAAAGGCACTGGCACATCATTAATTACTCTCGCCACTCGGCGACTTCCGAAATGGACAGGGCTAAAAATAAAGACGGCCAAATAAATAGAGTCTACGACAATAGTCACCAATCGCGCCATTCTTAGCCTCAGCACCTAGCACTGATCAACAAAGTTTAAGCTATGATAAAGATATCAATGTAAAAAAGATACAGATACAAATTGAGAGATGCAAAGAAACCAGAGAGATGCCTGAGAAAAATGCCATAGGGAGATGCCATTGAGAAATCATATAGAAATGCGTGAGAAATGCCTTAGAGAAATGTCTATGAGATGCCTGAGAGAAATCCCTGAGAAATGCCAGAGAGATGCCTAAGAAATGCCATAGAGAAATGCCTGAGAGATGCCAGAGAGATGCTTGAGAGATGCATGAGAAATGCCTGAGAAATGCCATAGAGAAATGTCTAAGAGATGCCTGAGAGAAGCCAGAGAGATGCCATAGAGAGATGCGTGAGAAATGCCATAGAGATACCTGAGAGATGCCTGTGAGATGCCTGAGAAATGCCAGAGAAATGCCAGAGAGATGCCTGAGAAATGCCATGGAGAAATGTCTGAGAGAAGCCAGAGAGATGCATGAGAGATGCCTGAGAAATGCTATTGAGAAATGTCTGAGAGATGCCTGAGAGAAATCCCTGAGAGATGCCATAGAGAGATGCGTGAGAAATGCCATAGAGATACCTAAGAGATGCCTGAGAGATGCCTGAGAAGTGCCAGAGAGCTGCTTGAGAAATACCATAGAGAAATGTCTCTGAGAGATGCCTGAGAAATGCCATGGAGAGATACCAAAGAGATGCGTGAGAAAGCCCATAGAGAAAAAATATATACTTAAGGCAGATCTTAAAATAGTAAAAAATTCGTGTTAATCGATTTTTAATAATGTATTTAATTATAATATATAATAAATAAAATAAAAAATAAAATAAAATAAATACATTTTAAGTAATTGTAAAATATAGTAAAATAAGGCTTGAACTAGAATTATACAAGTTAAGTTTCAATAACTTCCATTTAGTGTTTTCTTTTCAGAATTAAAAAACATTCAAATTGCCGCAAAAAAAGGTAAATAAAGGGCAGCAGCTTTCTAGACGTAAAAATCAACTAAAATAAGAGAGGATCGTACTCTGTAAGTGCCTGTCCTCGCTCTTACGTTTCAAGGGCGAGAACAATGAGCTGGCTCTCTTTATACATACGTCACAGAGCAGGACAGAGAGGCTTGAAATAAATTGGCTCGCGAAAGCACAGAGTCAAAGAAAACAGAAAACGGTACATAGAGTTGTCTCACTCACCCTCGCACATGTTGTTGCTGCAACGTCGAATTAGGAGACGAAAACGCAAACGAAAAAAGCGGAAAAACGTCGAATTAGGAGACGAAAACGCACACGAAAAAAGCGGAAAAAAGCGGAAAAAAACCTTCTTATTTGTTAAAACGTGGCATTTCTTTACTTGCTGCACTTGCACATGAAAAAAAACAACAAAATTCACTAGCCAAAGTAAACGCACTGTACTTGGCTTTGGTTTAGACACTAAAACAACAAAACAAAAAACACAACAGCTTCGCGGCTGCCTTTTTTGGCTGTTCTAGGCCTTGTCCCGGACTTTTCACACTTTTCCACTTCACTGCGGCGACTTTCCGCAACTTCTAGCACTTTTGGCCACTGGTTTTTCCGCACTCGCGTAGGGAAAACTCTTTTATATTCGATTTTTCACCGCCGCGGCGATCTCCTGCACGGAGACCTTTTTTTTGCACCCGTTCCGTCCGAGAGCGCCACAAATTATGCTAAAATGACACTCACATGAGCGAATGGTATTCTTATTCTGCTCTCGCTCTCACGATCCACTTCCCAAGTAACGGCACTTTTTATTTATGAGCTTTTTGATGAGAGCTTTTTGCTTAAAGAATCCTGGGGGGTTTTTAATAAATAAATAATAGATAAATACCAGTAAGGGAAGCTAACTTCGGCAAAATCTTTAATGAAAAGAAATACGATCAGGAATTATAGAAATCATTTATACATAAATTCGCTTTTACAAATTTTTCTTTTCATATTAAATTTACAGTTTTACATTAACAGTTTTGCATTTTTTTCTATAAATTTAACGATAGTTTCTATGACAGCTATATGATATACATACTTGTCCGATTTTCATAAAATTAAAACCGAAATTCTAAAATAATATAAAATGGCTATACCTCTAAGGAAATACAAATATGTTAAAAAATAGCAAAATTAAAATTTTTTTTATTATAAATTTCTTGAGCTTTCCTATGGCAGCTATATAATATAGTTGTCCGATTTTGATCAAATTAAAACCGAAATTCTGGTGTGATACAAAATGATTATTTCTCAAATTTTATGAAAATATGTGGAAAATTGGCCCAGTTATAATTTTTTTCATTAAAATTTAACGATCGTTTCTATGGCAGCTATATGATATAGTGGTCCGATCCGGCCCATTCCGACTTATATGGTAGTGAGAGCATATAGAAGACTATCAGAGTTTAATCAAAAAATTATAATATATAAAAATTATAATAAACATATATTAGTTACTTAAAGTTATCATCATTTTAAAATGAATTTAATCTTTAGTAACAATATTTTCTTATGTTATTCAATAATAGTTTAAAATGCTTATAATTCTTTATTTTCCATTACCCAACCCTGTAGCTCAGTGTAAGCCGAAACTATGTGCGATGATGACGATCAGCGCCAAGCAAGACTCTTGCCTCCCCATTCCTATGCGTTCTAATATTGTTGTTTTTTGCTTTATTTTATTATTTCCTTTTTTCTTTTTTATTTTTTGTCTAAATTCTCTATTTTTTTTTTCCTTCTTTTCTTTGTGTGTGCGTTTTTTGGGGGGATGGGGATTGAAGAATTGGAAGATTGGAAGACTGAAAGATACGTACTCACCTGCCAAGAGCCATTGTTGGGGGTCTCCTATAAAAGTCTTGGCCAGCATCTGTTGGCGCATCAGTTCCCCAGAACCCCCAAAGGCCGGAACAGCAGCTAGAAACGCTTAAGCACCGAAGAATCTATCGAAATGGTGAGTGTTACTCAGTCAAAGTCTCTGATTAAGATTTATTTTAATTCCAAGATGTTCTTTATTGATTAATACACCGGCGAGAGCTGTCTTTCTAGTTGCTACTTTAAGTTTTCGTTTATTAATTGATTTTAAATTCGATTTTAATTAAAACTTTTTGTTAATTCCATTTACTTGCAGCGCTCCTTTGCCATTCTGTGTGTGGCCTTGGCCTCTGTGGCCTTGACCGTGGCCAATCCACTGAGCAACTCCTACCTGCCGCCCAAGGTGGGTGCCACGAGTGGCTACAGTGCGGCAGCCTCTAGCTCCTCCGGCTCGTATGCAGCTCCGGCGGCTGCTTCCTATGCCAGGAGAAGTCACTCGGTGGCAGCTCCAGTTCCAGCTCCTTCCAGGCAGTATCTGGCCCCAGCTGCCTCTCAGAACACCTACAGCTCTTCGGGTGGCTCCTCGTACTCCTCTGGAGCTGCCTCTCATGGCTCGTACGCAGCTCCAGTTGCTTCTCACAGATCTTACTCTGCTCCCGGTGCCTCTCATGGCTCTTACTCCTCGGGAGCTTCCTCGGGAAGCAGCTATGCCGCTCCTGCATCTTCTCATACCAGCTACTCGGCTCCTGTGGCCGCTCCTTCCAGGCAATATCTGGCTCCTGCTGCCTCTTCCCACAGCAGTTACTCTGCTCCCGCTGTTTCCCACAGGAGCTACTCTGCTCCGGCTGTGAGCCATGGCTCGTACTCCTCGTCGAGTGGAGGATCTGCCCATGGATCGTATTCTGGCTCGGGTGCTTCCCACGGCTCCTATTCTGCCCCAGCTGCCTCTCATACCAGCTACTCGGCACCTGTGGCCGCTCCTTCCAGGCAGTATCTGGCACCAGCTGCTTCTCAGACCAGTTACAGTGCTGTTGGAGGTTCATCTTACTCGGCTCCAGCTTCTTCCCATGGCTCTTACTCCGCTCCAGCTTCTTCCCATGGCTCTTACTCGGCTCCAGCTTCTTCCCATGGCTCTTACTCCGCTCCAGCTTCTTCCCATGGCTCTTACTCCGCTCCAGCTTCTTCCCATGGCTCTTACTCCGCCTCCAGGAAGAGCTATGCCGCTCCAGCCGTCTCTCATGTGAGCTATTCCGGCTCCAATCATGGCTCTGGCTACGCTGCTAGCCAGGGCTCTAGCCATGGCTATGGATCTGGATCTGGTCATGTTTCTCTCCAAGGATCTGGCCTGCGAGCTGGCCATGGATCGGGCTACGGATCGGGACACAAGTCCGGCGGATATGCCTCCAACGGCGGCTACGAGTACCGTTTGAAGCACTAAAAAGGATCTCTAATGAAAAGAAAAACAAAATTAAAAAAAAAACAACGAATTAACGACACTTTGTACAATATATATTTTTTTTTTAATCAAGCGAAATAAAGTTAAGAATGTAAACCGAGATGGGAAAGTAATTATTTATGGAAATCAAGGGGAAAAAGTTAAGGAAATACTTTTAAAGGTGTATAAAGATTAAGGTAGATAAAAATATCTACAAATTTTTCTGACTTTCTATTTTTTTTTGTAAATTTCTTAATATCTCACCTTCTCTCGCAAAGTCTAGCTCTGTTTCTCTATTTAAAAATTGTCTCTACCAAATTAATTAAAAAAAAAAAAAGGCTTAAAATATAATTTATAACCATCTGGCAACGCAGCAAGTCCTTATTTCAGTTATTTAAAGCTGACTTTTAGGCCTATGAATAATTCTATAAAAATTATTTTCCCGTATTTATTACCCTTTCCCAACTGAAATCCACAATCAACTTTGTTAATCATTAATAAAGCATTCGGAAAATATATTTTAGTATCGATAAATTGCACAAAAAAAATGACTTAGGCAAACCAAAAAAAAAAAAGTTCATATAGATATTTAGAGATGTCTGCTGGCTTCCATTGTTGCTGATGGATTAGATGATCTAATAGATATAGCCTCCATTGCTGGCATACTTGGTGTCCAGGCCGGAGTAGCCCGAGTAGCCGGAGTAGCCAGAGTAACCCGTATTCGCCGGCAGGTAGGTGCTCGAGGGTGCGGCATAGGATGTGTACTGCGGCACAGCATAGCTACGGTAGCTGGAGGAGATCACAGGCGATGCATAGCTGCCGGAATAGTAACCAGTTCCACTCGAGTACGAGGGATACGAGGAGTAGCCAGAGGAGTAGCCGCCATAGCCGCCGCTCACGGGAGGCAGGTAGGTGCGCGACAAGTGGGACACATCGGCGGTGCAGAAGGCCAGCGAAGCGGCGAAGATAGCGAGCACAGTGATGGAGTTCTACCAGAATTTTAATATAATTAAAATTAATTAAATTATTATTTGTGGTTAAAAATATCTTTTGTTTTATTATTATTGTTTTTTTTTTCATATATTTATATTAATATTTATTTTAAAATATTTCAAGCAAGTATTTAAAAAATTGTATTACAATATTTTGTGTAAACTGTACACTGCTTTGGCGTTGCCACACTGCGATAAAAGGAGCACTTTAAGGTAAATGGTCACACTATACTTTTAAAGCTTTTAGAACTCTTGAAAAACAAACCAAAAAACCGAAACTACAAACTTTTAAAAATATTACTTGAGATATTCCACCGCCTAGATTTTTCCACTCACCATTTTTACAATATTTTCTATCAAGTTATTTTTGGTCCTGGAAGGAATTAGGATTCTTTTTTCGACTGATATATGCACCAAGTGGACGCTGGCGATCAACTGTTGCGGATTAAGCCGCCGGCTCTAGTTTTTATACGCTTCTTAGCGCACCCGAGCTACTTTACAACTACAACCGAGTTAACGCCTTGGCGCGGACATGTCGCCGGACAGGGCCCATTACTCAACGGGGACGGGGACAGCAGCTGGGACGGCGCGGTGGAGAATAGTCCCAAGCCGAGCTTGTTTGGCTGTCACGGCGACGGAGGTAGAGTCAGTCGTTCGATATCCCACGACTCATCCGGCAGAGGAACCCCGAAATTGTATGGCCGTGGAAAAACCACGTTCGCCGATATATTGTCTATATATGACATGTGCACTTGAAGAAAATCTTGGGATTTGGTAATAAATAATAACTAGTAATGAGCAGCATGCAGTCTTGAGGATTTTTTAAATTTTATATGGAACTATGGCTTTACTAGTAAATATTTTATTGTAATATTTGTTATTTATTCTAGTCATTAGAATTTTAATTAAATTAAAGCTCAGTTTATTGGTATTTTAAGTTAAACAAAAAACTTAGTGGCATCTCTGTTCTAAATTAAAAGGACTTCGCCAGGATTTTCAAAAGAAAATATAAGAAAGGTTTTTTAAAAATGTTTAAAGAAGGGGCTTGGCTTCAATTCTCTTGTACCCTAGAAAAATAATTAAAAATTATATCACAATTTTTTCTCCCAGTGCATTCCCAGGTGTTTGGGCTTGGTTTAGTCAGTTTAGCTTTATTTTTACGATTGCGGCACGCCCCCTACGGCGTGTGAAGTCGCCCTAGCACTCGGACTCGCGCTCCTTCCCCTAATTAACCAATTCGTGAGTGCTCTCTTCTGGTTTCTAAGCAGCATTTCAGCGGGTCTCGGCTCTGACCGGACTCCCAGCTTTTTATGACATTTCGCGGTCGACAGCTACAGCGCTTTGGTCTTGTTTATATGTCGTCGCTCATAAATCTCGCGGCATAACCGTTATTAATTGCAGCAATGGCTCACTCAAAACTGGCGGCTTAGATGTTTGCGCTTGAGCTTTCAGCTTTCAGTTTCAGTTTCGGTTTCTGTTTTTAGATTCACACTGCACTAAGTTTGGTTTGAAATTGGAATTTCTAGCGTGAGCTGACATCATGATGCGGCCCGGCAATTAATCATTCTGTATTTGGTGCAGTCCTTTTGCGAAATTGGAGTTGATTTTCGATGTTTTGATTACCTTTTCTTTTTAGTTGATCAGCATACACTGGCAAAAAGTAGTATTTTAAGTCCTTTAAAAAGGTGGAATATAGCTAACCTACTTGAATAACATAATAAAATATAATACAACCTTTTTTTATCTGAAAAAACCTTATTTCAATGAAAAAACTTTCAAATACCCAACGTACCCTGCACAGCGTTGCCACCTGGCTGAAAAGTTAGCACGACAGTGTGACCACACCCTCAGCCTAAAACCAAAACAATCGTATTGGAAAGCTTTTACTGGAAATCGTGAAAAACATCGATGCTGCCAAAGAAAATTCCACGAAGTGATCTATCGATGAAGCGCCACTTCAACTCTAAATCCGAGGATCTATGGCCGGAGGAGCAGACTGCAATGTTTTCTCCAAAATTGACAGCACAGGAGATCGGCATGTCGCCGTGCCCCAAGATCAAGATTGTGCCGCGAGGCCCGCGGAAGAAGACGAAGCCGCGATCCAAGAAACGCGATTTGTCGGAGGTGCCGACATGGATACCCGAGTCGCGCGAATTCTCCACGTCCGTGATCAACGAAATGCTGCAGAATCTGTATTCGGACACCGAAAACCTCACCCTGCACGATCGCATGTCACTTGTCCGCCTGGAGAGCCTGTGGTCGACAAAGTTCGACGCGGATGCGCATCGGCCGGAACCGAATCCGCGCCCGCTGACGCCACCGCCGCCCAGGAAGCCAAGAGCGCCACAGAAGCCAAAGCCGAAGCCACGTCGGGAGCTGCAGTGGAATTTCGTAGACATCTACACGCTGCCGGACAGCCAGGTGGTGATGCATCGCCTGGGTATACCGCGCCTGCGTCCGCACTGGAAACTGAGCACCTTCGATGTCTACCTGCCGGCGTACATCTTTAAGCGATCGATCTTGGACAAGTACATCACCTGGGACATACTGGACAGGCTCATGGCGATGGACAATAAGAGCGGTACGATCTTCCTGCAAAGGTTCGTCAACGATGTGGTCGAGAAGAATCCTTTGAAGATTTCCAGTCGAGGATAAACTAATTATTAAATAGTGTCATGCATTTATAAATATATGTATGTTCATATATGATTTATTAAGAATTTAATTTGTTATTTTCAATACACGATCAAACATGTAAAAGAAAATGTATAACAAAAATAATCAGCTGTTTAAATTATAACAGAACCTAACGCGTTAGCCCATCAGTTGATGCCTTTGGTAACACTGAATCCGTGTAACGGGGCTTTTCCCGGGCCCGCCACGTTGCTCGCTCAATTCGTTTTCAGCTTTCCCGGCTGCAAGTTGCACTATTTGTTCTCTGTCTGTTTCAAAACGTGCCTTATATATGTTAATTGTCGTCTCATAAATACCTGATTTGTGTTGAATGTGCAAGGCGAAGCAACCGCTTCAGCCCACCAGTGAGCGCCAGAGCCGGATAAGGCGCCAAAAGGCGACAATGATGATCGCCGGCCGGCACGAATTCAACCTAACCTCCCAGACACGCGCTCACCAACAGCGAAAAGTCGGATCACAAAATGGATGCCGATCTGGGCTGTGGCATGTGGCAGCGTTGCTGCTGCTGCTGTTTTGCGGTCCGATTTGCGCCGCCGCGTCGGGATCAGAGGACACGCGGTGCGATGCAGGACAATTCCAGTGCGGAGACGGCGGCTGCATCTTACAGGCGAAGATGTGCGACGGACGCAGAGACTGCAAGGAGGGCTCGGATGAATTACACTGCGGTAAGTTGCCATATATGGATGCATCAAGAAATCCTAAGTTATCGTTCTTTTAACCAGATTACCGACTGTGCCGACTGCCACATTGGTTCCCGTGTGCCCAGCCACACGGTGCCTGCCTGGCAGCTGAACTAATGTGCAACGGCATCGACAACTGTCCCGGCGGCGAGGACGAGCGCAACTGCCCCGCCCTGCCAAGCTTCCGTTTTGGCGGCTTTGTACCGAAGCAACGAAACTGCACCGATCAGGAGTACATGTGCCAGGTGGACCGATCCTGCATTCCCATCGATTTCATGTGCAACGGGCGGGCCGATTGCCCGGATCGATCGGACGAATTGGATGGATGCAAGCAGGCGCAGGCCACCTGCGCCTCCAGCGAGGGTCATCTGTGCGCCAATGGACGCTGTTTGCGGCGAAAGCAATGGGTATGCGACGGCGTCGACGATTGCGGCGATGGTAGCGATGAGAAAGGATGCGGTGAGTCAATAATCTTGAGTAAATTTGTAAGAAATCTACATTTCCAAAGGAAATTGTTAAGAAATCATCACATTTTCAAGGGAAACCCCTAAAGATCTTGTCAGAGACAGGCTTGAGTCGGGTTTAATCAAGTCTCTTTAGCAGTTTGAAGTTTTTCCAAGTCATCTTAACACTCTTATTGCCTCAAAAACCAATAAGAAAACGTTGTGTTCTTCAAAATACTTAAATATTAATGATTAAATATGCATTGCCTACTTTTAGACACCTTTTCCTTGGATTTAAATAAAGATTTCCTGTAATTAAACCCCTCTTTCGCCCCCCGTTTTCAGCGAATCTCTGCCAGCCTGAGTTGGGCAAGTTCCTGTGCAAGAACCACGAGAACTGCCTCCTGTTAAGCGAAGTCTGCGACGGCCACAACGATTGTTCGGATGGCAGCGATGAGTCCGACAATTGCCACTCCAAGCCGGACTGCGCGACGAAGAAATGTGCGCCCAGCGCCACCTGCCACATGATGCCCATCGGCGGAGCCGAGTGCCACTGTCCCGCCGGCTTTAGGCTGGCCAAGTTTACGGACAAGTGCGAGGACATTGACGAGTGCCAGGAGCGAAAGGATCTGTGCAGTCAGGGATGTGAGAACCAAACTGGCGGCTATCGTTGCCTCTGCGATCCGGGCTACCTGCTGGCCAAGGACAATCGCACGTGTCGTGCCGCCAAAACATTGGCGCACGGCTCCATCGATGACCAGCCACTGCTGCTGTACACCACCCAGATGACAGTGATGGGGATGCACCTGCAGGAGGATAACGTACGCAATCACGTCTACCAGGTGGCCGGGAATCTGAGCAAAGTGATTGGCGTGGCCTACGATGGCAGCCACATCTACTGGACGAACATCCAGAACGAGGCGGAGAGCATTGTCAAGGCCAAGAACGATGGCTCCCACTCGGAGATCCTGCTGACCTCCGGTCTAGATGCCCCCGAAGACCTGGCCGTGGACTGGCTGACGCAGAACATTTACTTTTCGGACAACATAATGCGTCACATAGCCGTGTGCTCCAACGATGGCATGAGCTGTGCGGTGCTGATCACTCAGGATGTCCATCAACCGCGATCCCTGGCCCTGTGGCCGCAGCGCGGCCTCATGTTCTGGACGGATTGGGGGGCCAAGCCCATGATCGGACGCGCCTCCATGGACGGCAGTCGATCGCGACCGATTGTGAGCGATAATATCCACTGGCCGAACGGCATTGCCCTGGACATGCATCAGCAGAGGATCTACTGGGTGGACGCCAAGCTGGGCAGCGTGCAGACCGTTAAACCGGATGGCAGTGATCGGCGCACGGTGCTCGATGGAATGCTGAAGCATCCCTACGGCCTGGCCATATTCGAGGATCAACTGTACTGGTCGGACTGGGCCACCAAGAGCATCCATGCGTGTCACAAGTTCTCGGGCAAGGATCATCGTGTTCTGGCTCGCGATCGCACCATTTACGCCGTTCACATCTATCATCCGGCCAAGCAGCCGGACGATCCGAACCATGGATGTCGCACGGCCAGGTGCTCGCACCTCTGCCTGCTTGCCGAACCGGAGGCGGGGGGCCATAGCTGCGCCTGTCCGGACGGAATGCGACTGGCGCCGGATCAGCAACGCTGCATGCTCACGGAGAAGCGGCAACGGCTGTTCGTGGGACTGCGTCAGGTGCTCCTCGAGATCGAGCACACGGCCTTCGGGCGGCACGTGGTCAGCAAGTCGCACACGCTGCCCTGCTCCATTGACGAGATTGTGTACAATCGGATCAATGGCAGCCTGATCATAGCGGACAATGATCAGCGATTGATCCTCGAGTACCAGCCGGAGACGCGGGACACCAGCATTCTGGTGCGCTCGAATCTGGGCAACGTGAGTGCCCTGGCCTTCGATCATCTCAGCCGGAATTTGTACTGGGCCGACGCCGAGCGAGGAGTGGTGGAGTTGATCTCCCTGCAGACCCAACACCGCGCCCTCATCCGCTTCTTTCCGGGCCAAGAGGTGCCCATCGGACTCAGCGTAATGCCCGCCGAGGGCTACCTGTATGTGGTGCTCAAGGCCCGGCGGCACACGCACATCGATCGCATTCCGCTGAGCGGCAAGGGCGACCAGGTGCACGTCTTCGAGGACGATCTGGGGGACGATGACATCAGACTGGCCGCCGACCAGGAGACTCACAATCTTTTCTGGTCGGACAGCGACCTGGGCAGGATCAGTTACTCGGACTATCGGCAGCCGCAGGCGCAGACCTTCCGCGGCAAGCTGCGGCGACCCTACAGCCTGGCTTTGGTCCAGCAGGATCTCTTCTGGAGCGAATTGGGCTCGTCGGCCATCTACTGGACGCACAAGAGCAACATGGGCCCGAGGAAGAGGATCGATATCGAGGCCAAGGGTGATCCCGATGCCATTATGCCCTTTGTGCCCATCGCACCGCCCCGAAGGATTCCGCTGGCAGGCAGCTTGCCCGGCACTCGCGATTCACATCCCTGCCAGCAGCAGAACGGCGGCTGCTCGCACATTTGCGTCGGCGAGGGACCCATCCATGCCGTGTGCCTGTGCCCGGCCGGATTCGTGTACCGGGATGCGGGCAATCGCACCTGCATGGAGGCCCTGGACTGCGAGTTCCGCTGCGGCAGCGGCGAGTGCCTGACGATGGCCCACCGTTGCAACGGGCACCGCGACTGCGTCGACAACTCGGACGAGACGGGCTGCGACGACGAGAAGCATCGCCGGAAGCCGAAGGTCATGTGCACGCACAGGCAGTTCGCCTGCCACAGCGGCGATCAGTGCGTGGACATGGTGCGACGCTGCGATGGCAGCAAGGATTGCCAGGATCACAGCGATGAGCAGCACTGCGAGAAGTTTGGTAAGAAGAAGCTGCGATCTGATAGAGATACCTTTTAAACCAACTCTTTCCAGACAAATCCAAGTTGTGCCACGCCCATCAGCACGCCTGCGACAACGGCAAGTGCTTGGACTCCAGCCTGCTGTGCGACGGCACCGACGACTGCGGCGACAACTCGGACGAGCTGGATTGCAAGAAGCTCGCCGGCTGCGACAAGGGCATGTTCCAGTGCAGCAGCGGTTCGTGCATTTCGGCCAGCTGGGAGTGCGACGGACGGATTGACTGCAGCGACGCAAGCGACGAGCACGACAAGTGCGGCCAGCGCACCTGTCCGCCGGACATGCACCGCTGCCTGCTGGGTCAGTGCCTGGACCGGAGTCTGGTCTGTGACGGACACAATGACTGTGGCGATAGGTCGGACGAGCTGAATTGCGATCCGGAGGCGTCCAAGCTGAAGATATCCTGCGCGCAGGACGAATTCAAGTGTACGAGCAGCGGAAGGAAGTGCATTCCAGGGACTGGACTATGCAACGGCACCGCTGAATGTGCCCGCGGCGAGGATGAAGCCGATTGCGGGGAGATATGCAGCATTACCGAGTTCCAGTGCCGCTCGGGGCGTCAGTGCATCCGCCAGGAGTTCCGCTGCGACGGCGAACGCGATTGCCTCGACGGCAGCGATGAGCAGCGGTGCGAGGAGGAGGAGAAGAAGCAACGCAACCAAACGCAGACCGGCATGCAGCCGCAGGTGTGGACGCGGCGCGCCTGTCGCCCGCATCTCTTCGACTGCCACGACGGCGAGTGCGTGGACATGTCGCGGGTGTGCAACAACTTTCCGGACTGTGCCAACGGACAGGACGAGGGACCGCAATGCGCCACGGCCTGCCGACCGGCGGATGGTCGCAAGTTGTGCCAGCACAAGTGCCGTGCCACGCCCGCCGGCGCCGTGTGCTCCTGCCGCGATGGCTATCGCCTGGACGCGGACAAGTCGAGCTGCGTGGACGTGGACGAGTGCCAGCAGCAGGATCAGCAGCCGTGCGCCCAGCTCTGCGAGAACACGCTCGGCGGCTATCAGTGTCAGTGCCATGCGGACTTTATGCTGCGCCAGGATCGTGTCAGCTGCAAGAGCATCGAATCCGGCGCCGCCATTCTGTTTAGCAGCTTCAACCAGGTGAGGAATCTCAGCGAACATCCCGTAATGCTGACGGTGGCCTGGTCAGCGAACGATTCGCGTATCACTGGCTTCGATGTGGATGTTCACCGGCAAATGGGCTACTTTGCGGCCGAGGAAGAGGACGTTATCTACCAGATCGATTTGCAGAAGAAGCGGGTAACGCGCGCCCTCACCCTGCCGCGACCCACCAAGCTCTCGGTGGACTGGGCCACCGGCAATGTGTACGTGGTGTCTGCCCAGCAGGAAATTCAGGCATGCAGCTTTGCGGCGCGCATGTGCGGCCGGATTGTGCTGGCCAAGAATCACAAGCGCCTGAAGCACCTGGCCGTGGATGGGTATCATGCCAGGATTTTCTACATAGCCATACGCACGGAGGGCTTTGGCCACTCCACCTCGGAGCTGCACATGGCCCGACTGGACGGCAGTCGACGGGAGATGATCTTGCAGCGTAGCGACAGCTACTTTACCGCTTTGACCACCGATCCGCACCAGCAGCAGCTGTACTTTGTCGATCTGCACCGGCGCACGCTCGAGCGGATGAGCTATAGAGCCGGCAAGTCGGTGTCCGGACCCCAACGACGTCCCGAGATCATGCTGCAAAAGTCCAATGCCCTCATCCAACCGTCGGGGCTCAGTGTGTTCGAGAATAATGCGTATATCGTGAATCTGGGCGCCAAGGAGGCGCAGCAGTGCGCACTGTACGGCACCCGAATTTGCAGGAACATCAATCTGAATGTGATGAATGCCGAGGATATTGTGGTGGCCGCCGCATCGCGACAGCCGCAGCCGGCGGCGCATGCCTGCGTGCTGGCCCACTGCCAGGGCGTGTGCCTGCAGGCGGACTTTGGATTCGAATGCATGTGCGGCCATCGGCTGGTGGCCGAGGGCGAGCCGTGTCCCCATGGATCTGGCAACGAGGTGTCTCTGGGTGGCTCCGCCAACAGTCTGGAGCTCGAGCAGCAGCAGCAGCGGACGAGCGGAGGACACTGGCTGATGGCGCTGCTCCTGGTGGCCGCCGCAATTGTGATCGCCGGAATGGGCTACATGTACTACAAGTACCGCCAGCGGGGTCACACGGATCTCAACATAAACCTGCATTTCCAGAATCCACTGGCGACGCTCGGCGGCGGCGACGCCTCGTCAACTAAAGCCTTTCTGGAGCACGAGCGGGACGAGTCGGGAGTGGCGTTCACCGCGGAAACGATATCCACCACCGCCAGCGCCACATCGACGCAGTTTGGTGTGCCGACTGTTCTCCAGCGACTGCTCCGTGCACGTCAGCGACCAACGTCCAACGATCCGATGGCTACCGAGTTGCTGCTCGAAAGCCCGAGAGTAAGAATAAAGCACTTGCCTTAAGCTAACAATTTTAATGGCTTTCTTTCCCCTAGGCAAGCAGCAACCTACACTCGATGGACGGACGAGGCGGGCAACAGGTGCCGCGCATCCTGGTGGCAGACGATGATGCCACCGGCGGACAGTTCGGCGGATGTAGCAGCAGCGATGATGCGCATGCACGACTTGTGTCGTAAATAGGGGGCGCAAGTATTATTGTTATTAATCAGAGTATTTATATAGCCAATTGTATTTATTAATCATTGTATTATCCATGCTCTTTCGAGTGTCCTCCAGTGCTTGTCTATGTTAACTTACTTTCTATAATAATAATAAATAGAGAAGTGAATCAAAGAGCACCCAGACCTTGTCCCAAGTAGGCCCTGAGCTTCCCATGTCAACCTCTACACCCCGACACCCTCAGTCCCAGTCTCAGTTCCCCCGAGTTCGTCATGGAGATCGTACGTCTAGTAATTTTTATTATTTTCGCAAGCGTCGCCTCTGGCGTTCACTGGCAGGTAAAAAGTAACCCCCTTTCGGTGTTAACTTACATCCTAAATCCCAAGATTCGTGTCCCTCCAGATACCCTACGAGTACAACAGCCTCGTGCAGGACAACAGCATGTTGCGGGACAACCAGGCCGGCGGCGGCAACTGCCCCGAGGGGGGCAAGTGCCCCACCATGGTGCGACCCAAGACCAATTGCTTTGCCCAGAAGGCGGCCAAGGCTGCCAAGGAGGCCAGCGATGCCCAGGTGGAGGCCGGCGCAGCAGCTGCCCGCCGGGTGCAGAAGCAGCTGGCCGAGAAGGCCGCCATTGCCGCCAAGGCAGCGGAGGCGGCCTACGTGGGCAAGCAGCAGCTGGTGGAGCAGATCGAGTCGGAGCTGAACGAGGGACGGCAGGTGGTGGAGAAGGAGAAGGCGCGCGTCGTGTCCATCAAGGCGTACGCTGAGGACGCTCGCCAGGCGGTCACTCAGGCCTCGGAGGAGGTCAGGGGGCTGATGGACCTGCTGAAGAAGGCCCACGACGGCATTGTGCACTCGGAGCGCGTGGTGACCGGGTCCCGGCACGCGGTGGTCGAACGGAAGGAGGCGGTGGCCGAGGCCAAGACCCGTCTGGAGCTGCTCCTCCACCAGGTGGAGGTGGCCCGCACCGACTATCTGAGCACCAAGGCCGCGGCCGAGCGTGCCGCCTGTGCCGCCCAGGAGGCCAGGAAGAGGGCGGGGCGAGAGCACAAGATGTGCGGTAACTCCAACTACATGCCGACCCTCGAGCAGACCTTCTTCAGTGCCTCGCGATAGAGGTGCTCCTTGCTTATCGTTGCTCCCATTTACAGTGTATCCTTTGGTAGGGAGTGGCAGTGTTCCAATGTTTCAGTGTTGCATACAAACTTACAAGTTATTCCATATATTTTGTTAATCGTTAAATGTTCAGTTTAAACAACAATAATTAATAAACCCCTACACTGAACACAAGTTGTGGATTTTAAATGGGATTTTTCTCAATTAAATTATATTGTATTTATTAATTATAATATATTAATTAAGAAAGGAGGCTAACCTTCGAGTATACCCAAAAAAAATTATTTAATTTCTATTCTGAAACCTTTTCTGAGTTGGTTTTTAGTTTTTAACTTGTACATTTTAATTTATTAAGTATTCCCTATCAAAAATGTTGCTAGTTTTTGGTTTAATTTAAACAAAAAGGGCTTTCGCCCACCACTTTGTGCTTAAACCTAATAGATCCCTCCTCCCCAATCATCGCCATGCCATCTTAAATGTCCGGGACTCGAACCCGGACCGGTGGAGCTATGTATAAGCTTTGCACGGAAGTTGACACTTCAACCCGTAGAGCTACCACCGGCGGCGAGGTGACAGCTCCTAAAAAATCTATTTGAATTCCGAATTAGGATTTCCGGAAACCAATACAAGTGTGTAATCGGATTATCGATAGGCACACATTGCTGCTCAGAGAGTGGTAGTGTTGGAAAGTGCTTTGGGAAGCCGTTTTAAAGAAAGAAAGCTATTATTTTGTGCATTAAATGGACAGAAACTGACCCAAATAACGTCACAAAGTAGTTAAATTCTTATTTGAAACAAGAAATAATGCTTAGAATTAATTATCTGAGCTTTATTGAACCCAAGTAACGTTTTGGAACGAGGCAACAAAGTTTATTTGTGTTCAATCTAGTTGCCTTGAGTTTTAAATCTTTCATCCGTCATTAATTCATTTCGTTTGACTCAAGTTCATTCCAAATAAAACCGGAGCCTTGATAGAAAGCAGTCGCAGTAAGTTCCTTTACCAAAAAAAAAAGAAAAGAAAATGAAAATGAAACCAATAATTATAATAAAATTAAATAAAAGCCTTAAAAACCCTTAAATATCCCTTAAAAACCCCTAAAAACCCCTAATTAAACCCCTTTTCAGATGGCCAGCAATCTGAACATAACCAAACTGGAGAATGAGGTAGACGAGGGCGACCAGCTAGAAGCGGGTCAGTTGGAAGAAGAACCCTCGACCACCACCGAGCTGGAGGCACCTACCTCATCCACCACTCAGTTGTCGCGCAGCAAGTTCTATGTGCGGGAGGCCGACATCAAGACTGCCGTGGGCGATGGTCCCGAGCTAATTGGGGATCTGTCCAAGCCCTATGTCCTGCCCTGCCTGCTGGAGGGCACTCGTCATAACGATTTGAAGACCATTACCAGCGATACCCTGGCCCACCTCATCCAGGGCAAATTCGTGAAGCAACTGGGCCCCGGCGGTGCCTTCCAGGTCATCGACTGCCGCTATCCGTATGAATTCGATGGCGGACACATTAGCGGTGCCAAGAATCTCTATACAACCGAGCAAATCCTGAAGGCCTTTCCCCCCTTAGAGGAGGAGGAGGTGGAGGAGGGAGAGGTGGAGGCTCCGGAGTCGCCGCGTCGCCTCTATGTGTTCCACTGCGAGTTCTCCTCGGATCGTGCGCCCAAGCTAATGCGCTTCCTGCGCAACCACGATCGCCACCAGAACGCTGGCAAGTATCCGCGTCTGGACTATCCGGAGCTGTATTTGTTGCATCAGGGCTATAGCGCCTTCTACGGCGCCCATGTTGATCTGTGCGAGCCGCGGCGTTATGTACGCATGCTGTCGCCGACTCACAAGGATGACTACCGTCAGTGCCGGTCCAAGGTTACCTCGGACCAGGAACCAACCGCAGAATCCGATACCCCAGAGGATGAATGAGGGAAGCTTGAATTTATATTGTTAATTCATGTTAATCACTGAGTTGTACAATAAAACCTCTCTTTTTAAGAGACTAACCAACCAAAATTAACTGGAATTTAACATAAATTGCTTTATAATATTAATAATAAAATCACAACTTAAGCATGACAGCTTTGAAATGACTTTTTAAAATCACAGAACACTGACTTGCAATAAATATCATACTTTTTTTAATGACTTTCATTGAAAATTTGCAAATCAAATATAAAATTAGTTAATTTAGCCCTTTCCTTTCTCCATACAAAAACTTCAAGACATTAATGTTCCACTTCGTCAACTCCAGAAACGAGTCCACCGACCACACAATACTCATGTACAGAGCAAAGAAATTCAGATAGTATAGCTGGCCGATCAAAACATAGTCGCCGAGGATGTGGGGATGATAAAAGTTCGGCCTTCGCAGGGAGGCGGCAAAGATGAGGACGAACTGTGGGTATAGGAGAATTATCACACAGATTTATCACATATTTTCATATATATTCACACATTTCTTACCACATTTGACATAAGCGTATAAACGATAAGGGTGGTAAACTCGATTTGATCATCCTTCATCTCATTGCAGACAATGATTCCAAAACAGGTCACCACAAAAAGCCGTTCGCTCCACAGAATCACCATCTGTCGGGACATCTGTGGGGGATCAATGGGTTAATTCATAAGTGAAAGCCAGCGGGAGGAGATGTGCAATGCACGTGTACGTACGAAGAGACCCCGTCTGTGTTTCTTAGCTGCCTTGCCATAAATCGCACTGACCACCAACATCGTATAGGTGAAGACAAAGGATACGGCGAGGCTGAAGTACGGCGCACGCTTGGCCGGCTTCATGATGGACAACGTGTTTATCTGGAACTGCAAATAATAATGCAAACAATTTCTGCGCTCTTAAAACTTGTGTGGGTGTATGTTGCAGGGCTTACCGTCCACAGGCCGGCCAGGATGCGCAGCCATATCGACTTGGTCACGATCAGGCGATAGAAGAAGCCGTACAGCTGAATGGACAGGAAGCTGATGAAGAACAGGATCAGGCTGAGGATGTAGCGCGTCTCCATGAAGTCCTTTACTATCTTCCTGCCGGCCAGAGGGAATTCTTTTATTAGTGACTAGGTCAGGGGGAGCTGCAAGGATGTGTGCGCGCGCTACTTACATTTCCATGACGAGCGTGGCCTGAAGCTGGCCAATGACCAGCATAAAAATGGTCACCGCGTAGGTGGGCTTAACCAGGTTCCTTTGTTCGTCCGTCGGTTGTTGCATCGTAATGTAAGGTGATCTCTGTTTACTCTGTGTGTGTCCCAGGCACAACTTTCAATGTAAACTTTGGGAAACACATTAAATGTGGCGCCAACTGTTTACGAAACAACTGAAATTCCACAGAAAAGGGGAAAGTGCCGACATTCGGATGCACATAATGCGGCATTTTGATACGAGTAATGTGCCCCATTCTAAATTAACTTTTATTTTGCATGTGCAAAACAACTAATTTAAGAAATTGTGCCGAAAATTATTCGGGGAGTTATCGATACTATCGATATGGTGCCTTTTTTTAAAGTATCGATGTTTTATTTTTGTTGTTTCAATGTTTTTGTGTCCTTCCTGTGAAGGAGTCATTTTCGATCCTTTCTTGATCAGCATCAACAGAAGAGTCGATATAGCTAAGCTATAGTCAAAAAACAAAAATCTACGCCTTTTATTGCAAATTTTTTTAATATTAAAGTAAATATATAATTATAAAAATTTTTTAAATTATACTCTTGATTTATCAAACTCGAATTTGGTTGCTAATCTATGCCATATCAGTTTGAAAAATCCATAACCTCTAAAAAATATTGCCGATATTTTCAGTAATTCAATATAAGCTGAATACCCTATATAATTTATCAGTTGCTTGGAAGCTGCTTTACTCAGATGCAATTCAGAAAGAAAAATGAAAAATAAAATATAAATATATAGTAAATAAAGTTTATAATATATTTATTTTAATTTAAGGTTTTTAATAAATATTCTGCCTTGCCTGACTGCCACAATCGCGCACTGGTCCATCTCTAGGCACCGATACAACCCTGTTTTGACGCCATTTTACAGGCGAAATTTGTGTGTGTGTTTTTCTTGTGACGCGTTGTTGTAACAAAAGGAAAAGCAAAGAAAAAATACCGTACAGTGCAATTTTCGGTAGCAGCAGCAACAACGGGAACAAGAGACAGCAGCAGCAGCACAGCCAGTGAAGATGTCCCAACGCTTTGCACCTGGCCAAGCGCCGGTGCAGTCGCGCTACCAGCCGCCGCCGCCGGCGCCCGGCATGCGTCCCTACCCGCCGCCAGGGGCCACCTTCCCGGTGAGTTTTTCAGCGCTCCATGCTGTCCCTCCCCCCTCCCACCACCCACCATTTTCCAGCTAACTAATGCGCTTCGGTGTACTCCCCAACAGCCTAGAGGATTTCCCCTGCACCCGAACACAACGCAACCGGTGCCGGGCACAGCGCCTGGCGCTGGCGTTCCCGGCGTACCCGGCGTTCTGCCCGGCGGTCCCGGGCCCGGTTCTCTCCTGCAGCGTGCCGCCCAGCAGCCGGCCTTTCAGAGCGGTCTGCGTGGCACCGGTGGCGGCGGCGGCGGTGGAGGCGGAGGCGGCGGCGGCGGAGGAGGAAGCGGTGGCTCCGGCTCGGGCGGCGGCAGCAAGCGTTCGAACGAAGCGCGTGGCCTGGGCAGTGGGCCGGGCGGCAAGGGTGAGTTTGTGGCGGCCAAGAAGAAGAAGAAGCTGGCGGACAAGATACTGCCGCAAAAGGTGCGCGATTTGGTGCCGGAATCACAGGCCTACATGGACCTGCTGACGTTCGAGCGCAAGCTGGACGCGACGATCATGCGCAAGCGTCTGGACATCCAGGAGGCGCTCAAGCGACCCATGAAGCAGAAGCGAAAGCTGCGCATCTTCATTTCGAACACATTCTACCCCAGCAAGGAGCCGACCAACGATGGCGAGGAGGGTGCCGTCGCCTCGTGGGAGCTGCGCGTCGAGGGCCGCCTTCTGGAGGACGGCAAGGGTGATCCCAATACGAAGATCAAGCGCAAATTCTCGTCGTTCTTCAAGTCGCTGGTCATTGAGCTGGACAAGGAGCTGTACGGGCCGGATAACCATCTGGTGGAGTGGCATCGCACCCACACCACCCAGGAGACGGATGGTTTCCAGGTGAAGCGACCCGGCGATCGCAACGTGCGCTGCACTATCCTCCTGCTGCTCGACTACCAGCCGCTGCAGTTCAAGCTGGACCCGCGCCTCGCCCGCCTCCTCGGCGTGCACACGCAGACCCGGCCGGTCATCATCTCCGCCCTGTGGCAGTACATCAAGACGCACAAGCTGCAGGATGCCCACGAGCGGGAGTACATCAACTGTGACAAGTATCTGGAGCAGATCTTCAGCTGTCAGCGCATGAAATTCGCCGAGATACCGCAACGCCTCAATCCGCTGCTCCATCCGCCCGATCCCATTGTCATCAATCATTTCATCGAGAGCGGGGCGGAGAACAAGCAGACCGCCTGCTATGACATCGACGTCGAGGTGGACGACACGCTCAAGAACCAGATGAACAGCTTCCTGATGAGCACCGCCAGCCAGCAGGAGATCCAGGGTCTGGACACCAAGATCCACGAGACGGTGGACACCATCAATCAGATGAAGACGAACCGGGAGTTCTTCCTCAGCTTCGCCAAGGACCCGCAGATGTTTATACACCGATGGATCATCAGTCAGACGAGGGACTTGAAGGTAACTATCCCTTTCTTTTGGTAGTTTCTCACTTTAATCGGTAATTTTGTGACCTGAACAGCTCATGACGGACGTGGTGGGCAATCCAGAGGAGGAGCGACGCGCCGAGTTCTACTATCAGCCGTGGACGCACGAGGCCGTATCGCGCTACTTCTTCACCAAGGTCAATCAGAAGCGGGCGGAGCTGGAGCAGGCGCTGGGCATACGCAACGGCTAGGCATGGAAGCGCAGCTTTACCCGACAGCAAATCCGAGATCCGTCATCTGCAATCCTTGCACACGGCAAACTCTATTTCCTTCGCCAGTTTAGTTTAAGATTTCAAGATTATAAATATTCCCCAAACATTTTTTTTGTGGCACCAGGTCAACTTTACAGCCTGTGTGACCCTTGTCTCCTGTCCTCTGAGTGTTCTTTGTGCCCCCCTGTCCTGTGTCCCTCAGCAAACGATATTGAATCTAACATTAAGCTAATAAAATGGCATTTACATATAGAAAATCGGATTGTTTTAATCTTAACTCGGGAAGAAGCTTAAAACTCGTTTTAATTTGATTTTCTACACTTTATTTATTGGCTTACATTTTAAGGGTTACAATTTTAAATTAATTTGCATTTGTTTCACTTTTTTAATTGATTTTTTTAGGAGAAATGTTTGATTTTTGCCTGGAAATTATATTTATTTTCAAGACATAGAACACTGAGCTTATTTTTTTAAATTTAAAGTTATATAAACACATATATTTACGATATAAAAAGGTATAGTTAAGATCATCCTCCAAATACTGCTTTTATGGTTATTGAAATTTTAAATTTAAATATTTAACTTAACCCTCTTTTTTTTGAGATTGATAATTAATTCCTTTTTTCGTTTGGGTTCACTTGCTGATTTTTAAAATGTTTTTTAAGTATTTTCTTCTTAACTTTTGCCTGAACAAATATAATAATTTAAAAGATATCCAAAGTAATAGCCATATATATTATTAATATATTATATTTAATATCATATATGCAAAATTGAGCAGTTTTCGGTGTTGCTTAATAGTTTTTCTTTTGTTTTGTAGGGTTTTCTAAGTTCTATTGCTTTTATTTTTATATATTTTATAAATTATTAATTACTTTAGCCTTTATTGCTCTTAAAACTTTGCGTAAATGCCTGTTTTTTATACTCTCTTGTATGCTGTTAACCTTTTTTCCTGTTGTGTTGATTGGTTTCTTATTTAGTTTACAGTAAAAATGTTTATGGGGGCCAATCTCTGACCTGTTATTGCTTTTCTTTAATATAAAAATTAATATCTTTACTAAAAATGGTTTATTTTCTATGCAAAGGATCTTTAAAATGTCTAAAATGAATAAATTAATTGCAAACTAAGCTCTTATTAATATATAAATAATAATAATATACCCGTTGATGTAGGAAAACCCTGCGATTGACTCGTTTGCTTTTCTATGATTGTTACAGTCACGGTTTTACTTGTTATTGTTTTCGGATTTGACCTTTGTTAACTTTGGCAGAGGAGTATCAGCTCAAATGTATTTAGTTTTTACTTTAAAAATATGCATTTGCCAGCTTTACAGTATTTTTTTTCGGGCTTAAAAAACCCGTTTAAATCACTTTTTGGCTGCATTTTTCTGGGACAAACTCCGAGATCGTTAGGTTTAAACATACAAAAATTTATTTTCAAAACATGGAATGACTTTGGGCATGCTGGGCGCCTATAGACGGAATGGTATGTGAGCAATCTTGTGCCTCTTCTTAGCCTAGTTTCGCTTCTTCCGGCTGGCCGCCGTTGCCGCCGTCTCCTGCGATGTCTCCTCCATGTGCATGCCCGTGTCCAGGCGACTCTTGTCCACCGGATAGAGCCAACGCTGATACAGGTATATAATAAACACAATATCGTCGCGCAGACAGGCCACCCGGTGGGCCGTGGGCATGGTGATGATGAAGGCAAAGAAGTCATCGATGAAGGTATTGAAGGCCTTGTACATAAACGCACGCCACGGCAGGGCGGCCACCGACTTGAGCTTGTAGTTGACAAACAGCTGCGGCAGCATGAACAGGAAGCCAAAGGCGTAGACACCGTTGACCAGCGAGTTGACCGTCCAGGAGTACCACGAGCGATGCGGCTGATAGATCAGCGAGTAAACGGCGCCGCCCAGGCACAGGGGATACAGCAGATAGCTCAGATACCGCATGCCCTCGCGATCAAAGTGTTTCGTTTGCTCCTCGGCCACCGACGACGTCGGCGACTCCGGCTCCTTGCCATTCCTTCGGTCCACCTCGTCCAGCCGGCGTCCAATCAAGCCGCTAAAGCTGAAACGCATGATCTTCTTGCATTTCCACAGCTCAATGAGGGTGCCCAGACCGACGGGGACCAGGACCAGATACGAGGTGTGCTCATCGAGCAGATACAGGAAGATGACGATCTCGGAGAAGGCCCGCCACATGGTGGTGCGGCTGGACAGGCCCTCGTACGAGCGCTTTTTGCGCCAGAAGGCCACGTCGTTCTTGAAGCTCAGAAAATCGAAGAGCATCTGGGGAAAAGAGGGGGGAAAATTATAGCCACAAGATCGGGGAATACAATCCCTTTCCACCCACTCACATGAATGCTCGAGACGAAGATGGTGCCGCACAGCAGGTAGACATTGGTGTCGGAGAACACACCCTTGACCTCGTCAATGTCCTTGGTGGCAAAGCCAATGGTGAGCAGGGCCTGCGTGGCGTGCTCCATGAGCAGCATCAGTCGGAGCTTGCCCACGCCGATGGGCTTGTAGTGGAAGCTGAACGTGAACTCGGTGGTGTTGCGGGTCACGGGAACCAGGTCCTTGAGGCGGGTGTTGAACGTGTCCGTCTGTAGGATCGGCAGGATCTGTTGCATTCGATTGACGCGTATGAGGGGCGCCAGTTCCGGTGGGACATCCGCTTGCGAGACGGAAAAGAGATCGGTCAGCAGGGTCACATACACATTCGAACGGATGTGGGTGCTGGGACGTCCACTGGTCTTGGCCTTGGCCTTGTTTTCAGCCGGAACACCAGCGCCGACCGACGGCTTCGTCTTCTCGTTGCCGGCCGACGTTTCACCCAACAGATTAAAGGCCTCCGCCCTGGGCACCATATAGTCCGTCAAGCTAAGCGTATGCACCACGGTGGGACCATCGCGTCGCAGGCTGCGCCACTCCAGGGGCTCCCCCTCCAGGGCCAACACCACATGGAAGTACAGCGAGCCATTCCGTCGCGTCTTCAGTGGGATCTCCACCTCGAAGTCGTGGACAAAGTTCTCGTGGTAATCGAACCGTTCCGCCTTGTACAGATCCCGCACCTCGGAGGCGATGGGATTGCGGTTGAGCGAGGAGAACAGGGCCAGCTGGAGGCGCGGCCGGTCCGCCAGAAAGGACGTGTAGCAGGGCAAATCGCTGCACTGGAGCGTCGTGAAGAGCTGCGACATCTGGTAGATGGAGTGTAGGATGTAGGCCAGGAATGCCACGCCCAGCACCGTCGAGATTGAGGGCAGCGCCATCGCTTCGTCGGGTGTTGCTGCCGCCGGTGTATTTATTATGTGTCCCGGATCTTGGATCGGAGAAAGGGGAGCTTGACGAGTGTGGCAGTGTGACCGTCTGCCGGGAAGCCGGTAAGCTGTGGAGGTGGAGGAACATCGATATATATTGCAGACTATCGATGCTTTTACACCGATAAAAGTAAGAATAGCCATAAAACTTTTGTTTTTATGTCATTTACTTGATTAATTTATTATTTAAATGTATTGCTTTGGTTCTAAAACATTGTTGATTCATCTAAATGATTTATTTGTGGCCATTGTTCAAATTTAAATTAAAAAATATTTCATTTCGATAGTCGAAGGAAGTAGCAGCTGGAAATATAAGCTTCTATGTCGATCTTGGCTCTGAAAACAAATTAAACTTAAAAAAAAAAATAAAAACTGTAAGTCAATTAAGTATTTTAACATATTAGTGTAGGGAATATGTTAATTAGTTTATAAAATGTGATGCAGTTTACCAAAACTAAAAGAAAATATTTTAATAAAAAAAATTAAGTCATAATAATTATTATTATTATTATTATTTTTTTAAGATGTTAATGTGGAATAGAAATATGCATAACAGATTTTTAAAAATTTTTAAATAGATTTTTTTTAAATTAAATTTTTTTTATATTATTATTAATAAAATTAAATTTAAAAAACATCTTACTTAAAGTAGTAATGTAAGGGTGATCAATGTTTGACAATTTAAATTTTTTTTTATTGTCTTTGAATATTTAATTTTTTTTTTACTACGCCCATGGTCAACCCGTTACTTCCTGTACCTGGAGAAATTTGTTTGAGGAAATCAAACAAATATTTAGCTGTGTTGGTATGCCAACTATTTTCACCACAAAAATAAATCCAATTAATGCAAACTCTTTTTGCCCAGGAGCTGTAATTTTTTATTATTTTTTATTTATTATTTTTCCTCATTAACGAGTTAATAAAGACAGCGGTGTCGAAATGATTGATGGGGTTGGTGTGCAAATATAATTGAATTGTGCCCATACAGAGGGCTTAGCCCCATTCTTTGAAAGCGCGGCTTAAGCTCAGCTAGCGTGTGAAGTAGCTGATTTCTATGCAAACTTCGTTTCACATGACTAGACAAAAATAAACAAAAAAAAAAAATGAATAGGTGCTAGATTTGTGATATTCTTTTTTGGCTGCTTATAAATGTCTCTGCACTGGAAGGGACAAAAAAACAGCTCATCCAAGGGCATAGTCACAAATTAATAATTATAGAGGACATATAGAAAATTTCCATAATTATTCATAATTTATTTATAATTTAATTTATATTTATTTAAAAAAGAAAACCCTTTTGCTGCACCCTGGCTACGCCCCTGTGCTACCTGTTGGCCACCGGTCAACACACACACACCCACGGAGACACATACCTGAGCGCAGGCCAGACAAAGCCAGTTGCAAAGACAACGGTCCGTGTGCGAGAGAGATAGTAGATCTGGATTAACGAAGAGTGGCTGGAACGGGATGAGAGAGATCAGGGTGCGATGTGTGTGTGTATTGTTGTTGTTACTTTTTTATGCGCCGGGTTCCAGCCAGTTTAATGCCCCTGCTCTTTGCTTCACTTCTTCGTCTTCGCCTTTTCCTTCGGCTGCCTGGCATTTTCATTTTCACCTGAACGAACCACCAACTCAGAGTCAATTCAACTCGCTCAATTCAACACAATTCAACTCAACCAGCCAGCCAGCGCCACCAAGAGGCACAGAGAAAAGAAAAACAAGACGCCGCGCAGGCGCAGTTTGCTTCAGCTCGCGGATTACACCTGGCGCGTTCCGTTGCTTCGCGTTGCGTTGCGTTGGCTGCTCTTTTCGCTATTACCTTACTTTTTGCTACGCTATTTGCTTGTTGTTGTTTTTTTTTCTTTATTATTTTACCTTTCGCGCTTTTCGCGGAGGCTTAAAAAGTGAAACCACCCACAGACAACAACAACAATAGGAATTATAGAAGGAACAACGAGGGCCACCACCACCACACAGGTGACCCACAGGTGAGATTTAAGAATAGATAAAATGCTGCTCCGAAATTTATATGTATCTACATATGCTGCAGTTCCAGCTTCCACAAACTGGAAGTATTCCAATACATACAAAACCAACAATGGAAATCAATGAAACCCCATTTTGTTTGTATTGTAATACGTAATGTGTAATTGTAAAGACATTTTTTTACGTCACTAAACTAATGTTGTAAATAAAAATAATATTTCGGCCAGCGAAAGTGTTTTTTCTATTATTTTGACAAGCTTTTAGGGGGTATTTGTACATTAGTTTAATGTTTACATTAGTTTAAGTGTGGAAACTGCAGTTTTAAATTAATTTATTTAAAAAAATATATATATTAAAAAGTATTTAAGGATTTTAACATTTAAAAACCATGAAATGTTCTTTAGAAAGTTTTTTTATGCAATAATATTTTCAATAATAAATATAGTTACTATAAAATTATAACCGAAAATATGTTTAAATCTCTAATAAATTAATTAAACTTAGGGAAAGATTGTAATAGATACAAAGATACAAGATATAATTTCTGGATCTTGGAAATATATATATTAAATATACAAATATTCTCAAATTAATTCAAAATTAATGTTTACTTTAAATTTGATCATTTAATCGATAAATAACTGGTGAATATTAAATTGTTAAAAAAAAATCTTCAAATAAATGGTGTAATTTATATCTAAAATATTAAATATGACTTCTATACATCATATATATTATTCTAAACCTTATATAAATTAAATTAACAAATAAAGATATATAAAAAACCTTTAAAATATTTTTAAAAATACTTTCGTTATTTTTAAAAACCAATTTCTCCCTTTCTCACCCTCAGCTCGTTGGCAGCACCATGATGCGTCGTCAGCTATGCGGCAGTGTTTACACCTGGAACTGTGCCGGCGAGCTCTACGCCATCGAGTGCTCCCTGTGCGAGGAGCGACCACTATGCGCCCTCTCCGAGTTCCCGGAGCACATGGACGTGTGGCACTCCGACTGGCAGGATCCGGAGACAGTCACATCCTCGGACGGGTCGGTAGCCATGCCCGAGGATGAGCTCATGCAGGAGGTGCTGGCCGAGCAGCGGATCAGTGGCGAGGACAATGAACTGAAGCAGCTACTGGTGTGGCAACTGAATGCCATCGAGGAGGAGGAGCAGCAGGTTGAACAAGCCGGCGGCGAGGAATTGGCTGGCGAAGCTATGGATGCAATGAATGAGACCGTCGAACCGGACGAGGCCATTCTCGTGGCTGAGAATGTCGAGGAAGCCGCTGGAAGGTGTACTCAAGCGGCAGAAGAAACGGGCGAAGCTGTAGTGTCTTCATCGGTATCCATTCCTATGCCAACCGTAAGCCTCCAGGTAAGTGCGATGAATTCCATTTCCTTGAGCTAATTCCTTACTCCTCCATCGCACCCTACTCCCAACCAGGATGCATCGCCAGTTCCCGAGGGCCAGCGCCTGACCACTCAGCATATCCATCGCCTGATCGATTTGTACCGCTTGCAGCCGCGTCTTTGGAATCAGACGCATCCCGAGTTCCACGATATGGAGCTCTGCCGCGAGTCCTGGCGTCTCATCACCGAAGGATGGAGCGGCTACTGCGGACGCAACTTCAGCGTACCGGACGTTCGCATTCGCGTTTCGACGCTCTGCCAGCGATTTCTCAAGCAGCGAGAACGCCTGGAGGCAGACGGCGAACTGGATGATGCCGCCAAATTCGCGCATTTCGACCAACTGAGCTTCCTGTGCGAACAGCAGTCGCTGCTGAAGCGGCAGCGTCACTATGCCCGCGAGAACCGACGACTGCTGCAGCTGTACGAGCACTATCCGATCCTCTGGCACAATGCCCACAAGCGTATCCGGTGTCCGGAAACGGTGCGACAGCGTCACGAGGCCCACCTCGGGCTCCAGCTGGCGTTGCAGCTGTCCGGCATCAGCCTGTCGCCGGTGGTCATCCAGCGACGCCTGCAGTCGCTGCGCAAGCGCTACCGGCTCGAGAAGATCAGCTATCTGCACAGTGTGGTCGAGGGCAAGCAGGCGGAGTTCGTCTCCGGATTCGAGCACTATGCCGAGATGGAGTTTCTGCACAAGCACATCGATCCGTATGTGTGTGCCGTCTGCGGCAAGATCTTTGAGAATCTGACGGGCCACCAGAACCACGTCCAGAACAACTGTGAGGTGCGGCGGAGCGTCAGCGCCGAGTTGCAGGAGCAGGCTGAAAAAAAAGAGAAGGAAATGGAGAATCATCAAAAGAATCAGTTAAAGAATCAGCTGGACAAAGTCCTGACCGATGTGTTGAAGTGCGTTGAAAAAGAGGCCAACTCAACGTTGAAGGAGGAGCCTGCCAGCAAGCCAGAGGAGAGCGAACCCCTCGCTGGGGATCAGAAGAGCTCCAAAGAAAAAGAGGAGGCCGATGCCGGGCCCCAACTGCCCAGCTTGGCGGAGGCCTGCGCTGCTGCCCAGCTGGAGGATCCCTGCGAGCTGCAACTGGAAGCCGGCGGGGAGGTTCGCGAAGGAGAGGCCTGCTCCTCTAGCAGTCCGCGTCTTCGCTTGAGCCTCCAACACACCCAGGACCTAATCGAATTGTACCGCAGCCACGTCTGCCTGTGGGATCCCAATCACCTGGACTATCATGCCCGGAAGCAGCGTCGCCTGGCCTGGCAGGCCATTACCAAGGAGCTGAACTCCAAGACGGGACAAAAGTACAGTTGGCAGTTGCTGCACCGCAAGATCACGGACTACACGAAGTACTATCGCAAGGAGAAGCAGCGGAGAATGGAGGAGAAGCAGCCTCAGCAGGAGCAGCAGCAGCAGGAGCAGCAGCAGGAGCAGCAGCAGGAGCCTCAGCAGCAGGAGGAGCAGCAACAGGAGCACCAGCAGCAGGAACAGCAACAGGAACAGCAACAGGAGCAGCAGGAACAGCAACAGGAGCAGCCTTTAGAGGAGGAAAAGGAAACAAAGGATAAAAACGGCAAGTGGAGCTTTTACCTGGAGTTTTCCTTCCTCGACGACGTCCTGTCCATGAGCAGCGAATTGCAAAAGGGCCTAAACCATCGGGACAGCAACCTGAAGATCATATCCGTTTACCAGAGCTATCCGCAGCTATGGTGCACCGATCATCCCGATTACACGAAGCGCCGCCAACGTCAGAGGCAGCTAGAGTCCCTGTGCACCCGCCTGCAGGAGGAGAGCAACTTGCAGGTCACCGTGGAGCGGCTCAAGAGTCGCCTGATCGAGTTCCGGTGCCAGTATCGTCACTGCAAGGAGGCCCGCATGGAGGCTCTGAAGAAATCGGAGCCCTGGACGCCCAGCTACGAGTACTACGAGCCGCTGCGCTTCCTCGAGCTGCATGTGGCGCCCTTCCAGTGTCCCAGATGTCCGGCTTCATTTAAAAGGCGCACGGACTACTTGCAGCACGAACGGAATGTCCATGCCGATGTGGAAAAGTCCCTGGACGGTGAGTTTCGCTACCTGAGACGACGCAAGGCCAAGGGCAGCAGCAAGGAGGAGCCAGAGATGCAGCAACAGGAGCCCTTGCAGCTGGCCAACGTATGCCACATTTGCGGCCTGAAGTTCTCGCTGCGCAACAGTCTCCTCTCGCATCTGCGGCGGCATCTCGGCCAGCGTAGCCACGCCTGCAGCGAGTGTCCCAAGAAGTTCTTCAGCTCGACGGCCCTGCGAGTCCATCAGCGCAGTCACACCAAGGAACTGCCCTATGTGTGTGAGCACTGTGGTCGTGGCTTTGTGAATGCCAGCAAGTTGAACCAGCATGTGAAGCGGCACAGGAACCAGCGTGACTTTCCGTGCAATCGATGCGACAAGGCCTTCTACACGGCCCACGAGCGGGATCGGCATTTGCGGGCCCATCTCAACATCCGGGACAAGGTGTGTCCGTACTGCTCCCGGGCCTTTGTGGTGGGCAGTGCCTACTACGCCCACCTCAATCTCCATCGCAGCGAAAAGAGGTACGCGTGCACCGGCTGTGGCAAGCGGTTCGCCCAATACGCCGGACTCTACAAGCACCGGCGACGCTGTCTGCCGGCAGAGGTAATCGAGGAGTAGCAGAGATCCGCTCCATCTGTATTTTCCTTTAATTAGTTAGTTACTTGTTTAAACTCGCTTGAAATACTCACAATTATTATTTGTAGTTTTTACGCCGGAGCAACTTGCGAAAATTGCGCCATTTTGTTTTGTGTTGTAAGAAATGCATTTGCTAGAAAGGGATAGAACTTAATGCAACCGTGTTCATTAAGGATACATGAACTAGAAAGAGAGGGCAATAACAACATTAAGCCGTTCTCACGGAGAGAGACCACCTTTTTTGGTTGCATCATGAAATAGAAAATACCACATATACTGAAAAATACTCATTTCAGTTCAGTATTTAATTGTTCCTTTTGGCATATTTTTTAAGACAAAATACTGCACATACAGTGTTGATTCCAGAACAGTTGATAAATATATTGTTTACCTTAGGCTTAGAAATATATATAATTCATTCGAACAAATCGTAAATTATTGGTTAACAGGCTCCCTGGTAATTGTACAGCATTTAAATAAATAAAATGTTAGCACATTAGAGGGACCACTGTACTCAAGCACTGTGAACAAAACTTACTGCAATACCATAAATCTGTGTAAAAAACATTAATCATAAGAATTCTTTGTTTTTATTCATTTAGTTTAGTAAATCTTTGTTATTATCTTAACTTTTGGGAGATTATTGCAATAAAAACGCATGATATTTACAAAAATATATATATTTAATCCAAGTTCAAGAGTAAATCAAATATTTTTTAATGTGAATATTTGAAAACTACTATAATTAATGAAATAAATTGAATATAAACTGTTATTAAGAAAAGTTTTATTCAAAAAACACGATATTTACAAAAACTATTCAAGGTTTAAGAGAATTATATTATTTTTTAATCAACATTCTTTAACACCAGCTAAATAAATAAAATAAAGTTATATATAAATTGTTAATAAGCAATTTTCCTTTCTTCCTTCCCGGGAAAATCAACAAAAATAAATTTTATTAAAAAAACACGATATTTACAATACAAATTCAAGGTCTACGAAAATTGAATTATTTTTTTAATCAAAATTATTGAACCCCAACTAAATTAATAAAATAAAATTAAATATATATTGTTATTTAGAAAAGTGTACATATTTCCTTCCTAAAATAAACAAAATGTCCATATTTGAGGTTGAATAAAAATATTTACAATAAATGTAAGCAAATTAATTGTCTTTTAATCAAAGTATATGAAAACTAACGATATTAATAAAAAATTGTTATTAAGCAATGTTTCCATCTTTCCTTCCTGAAAAAAAATGAAAAAATAGTTGGATTCCAAAAAACACGATTTTTACAAAACATATTCAAGGTTTATAAGTAAATCAATTAGTTTTAATCAAAATAATTGCCTTGTATTTACAAACTACGTTAAAAACTAACGTAATTAATTGAATAAATTGAATATAAATTTGAATTATGTTTCCGATCTTCCCTTAAAATAAAAGCTGAAGTCCATAAAACATACAATCCGTCTTCTCTTCCGTGTATTTTTCCTTGTTTAAATGCATTGTTTAAAAAAAAAAAACAGAAACACTCAGAAAGAAAAAAAAGTGATTGGAAATTATGCGGATCCTCAGTTGGACTTGGCGAAGCGCTTCAGCTGGCGCAGGCGGTAAATATCATGCGAGGGGGGCACAGAGGTCTGCAGCTCATCGTCACTATCATCGCCACCGGGCAGAAGGCGACGCCGGCGTGGCGGTGCAGCTGCCACACTGTGCTGCACGCCCGTATACGTGCTGGTGTCCACGATCCAGTGCACGGACATGGCCAGATCGAAGATCTTCTGTGTGAGGTCATTGTCGCCATTCGGTTGCGGTGCAGCTGTGGATCACAGAGAGAGAGAGGTCAGGTTTCAGTTCTAATAAAGGCCTTAAAGCACTCACATTCGGGCAGATTGAGACGCATAAAGATATCAAACAGGAGCTCCACGCTGACAAAGGGTCCGCGGAAAGAGTTGGGCGGCGGCAGAATGCCACAGAGGGCAGCCAGCGCCGGTGGCTGGGGGAAGACGCCGCCGGCCAGGGGATGAGCGCCGGGATGAGCGCATGGACGCGGCTTGTAGGGAATCATTTGGGAGAAATCGGGACGCGGCAACGGTGGCGCTGCCTCGCTATCCGTCTCGGCATCACCATTATTTTGACTATGCCCGCCACCGCCGCCCACCTTGTTCAGTATAATGCCCACATTCTACAAGAGACAGAGAGAGATTTCAGTACAAGTTCTTCCCAAAATAGACACAAAGACCCACCTCAGCATAGCCTATGGACTTGAGCTCCGTGCTGGTGCAAGGATAGAGATCCAGGAACTTGTAGCGATCCACCAGCTGGGCGGTCTCCTTGCCCTCGTACTCCTTGAGCTGTAACAACAACATTGCTTCGATATCTTCGAGTTAAGGTTAAGTTTTAGGTAAAACTCACGTTCTCAAAGATGGCACTGCGACGACGCTCCACCTTGACGATGCTGGACAGATCGCCGATATTGGACTCGAACTCAAGGAAACGATTCCACACCTCCACGCTCTTGTGCGGCGACAGGCCGCCGGAGCTGAGCACGCGCTCGAACAGCACCCGTGTGTTATTGTCCTCGTTCAGATGCGACAGATAGTCAATGTAGCACATGACATACTCGGGACTGCCGCCGAAGCGCTTGAGGCCCAGCTCAAAGATGCGAAAGGCGATCTCCTTGTCCTTCGAGCAGTAGTACTCCATGAGGGCGGCGGCCACAAAGATGTGGTAGCGCGAACGGACATCCTCGCGAGCCTTCTTGAAGATGCCGCGTGCGGATTTGATGCCCTCGGCACGGCGGGCAAACTTCATGTACTGAACGTAGACCTAGAAAAGAGAGAATATAGATTAAGTACGCTCAACTTGCAGGGTATTTCCATGTCCTTACCAGCGTGGGATCAATGTCTGGCAGCTGCAGCAGCTTGTTGTACATGGAGTGCACCTTCTCGTACTTGAGGCGTCCCTCCTCGAAGTCCGCATAGGCAAAGTACAGCAGGGCATTGCGATTCAGCACACCGTTGATAGAGCGTTCCAGTATATTGGCGCATTCATCCGCAAAAATCTTGGCAGCCTGGACATCCTGTTGGATAAAAGTTGTTACAAAATTAGAAGTTTACACGAAACGTTTGAAGTTGTCATAAAAGTAAGAGTAAAACGCGTGCGGCCTGAGGCAAGGGCAATGGGGCAAGCAGTGGCTTGTGAGTCCTACACCTCTCCCGCCTTCGCTGCGTGCCCCCTTACCCGAGAGGCGACACTTCTCAGCGAACAAGAGACGATATTTGTTGATTTCGTTTTTGATCTTGACCTCCGCCACAGCGCCAACAGTAAGGGCCGGCGGGCAGAGGCCAAAAATCCACTCTTATTATTTGTTTGCACATAAACATGAACGTTTGTAGGTTTAACACGCACGCCTTTCTCGGTGAGGACGCGAGCACTTGTGTCCAGAAACTGGGAGGCCTGATGCCACACGGCCGGATGATGGGTGAGCACCAGCAGGCACTGCTCCGTGGCGAACATGACGCGGCGCGTCACCAGAGCAGTATCCTCCGTGCGCAGGGGATTGGACTTTTCGTAGGTGATGAAGCGCTTCCACAGCTCCACCTGCTTGATCTCCTCCCGTGTGAGGGTGGGCGGCACCGCTGGCAAGTTGCGATTTAGACCCTTTGTGTGATACTCCAGCTCCTTGGCCACACGACGGGCGTTCATGTAGTCCCTGCGGGAAGAAGGATGGTTAAGTGGTTAGCTTTTCAAAAGGAACAGAACTGATAACTCACTTCGATCGCTCTAGACTCATCTTTTCGGATATAATGGGATTGATGTTCTGCTCAAAGGCAATGTAGTCCTTCCACAGCTGCTCGATGCCCACGATGGGCGTCACCACGGCCTTCTGATAGACGCGACGAACGGCGGTGATCTTTTGGTTCTCGGCATAGTTGCCAACGGCTTCCACGCCGCGAAGGAAGTAGATGTAGTCCTGCCAGATGCTAAACGAGTGCAGATCCATGCCGATCTTCTCCAGGGCAAAGTCATAGGCTTGGGCCATCTTCTCCCTGCCAAATGGAAAATCATGCAAGTTATGGATGTCATCATTATCATCGCCCCTCCTCTCTCTCTCTCCACTCACTTGTGCGTGCTCAGGCCCGACTTGGTGTCCTTCACGTAGGTGAGATAGAGCTTCCACAGATCAATGTTCAGGATCTTGACCAGGCAACGCTGGAAGAGCTTCTCCACGCGCTCATAATACCGGCTGCGCATCTCCATCTCGATGTACAGCTTCCAGTAGCGGGCCGTGGTGGGGAAGACATTCACCAGGGACTCGTACAGGCTGCGCACCTCGTGGATGGGACGAGTCTGGGCCTCGCGCAGCATCACGGACCACGACTCGATGTCGTAGGGACGCAGCTCCACAACCTGTTGGGCCCGCACCAAGCGCTCCATGCCCCATTCCTGTTAGCGGGTATCGGTCAATGTGAGTGGAAGGCGTATTAATTTCACCAAAATCAATTAACTTACTATATCAATTTTAATTAAATCCTTTGCCGACGTCATTTTCTTGTTTTGCCGGCGTTTTCCGGGCCGCCCTCTTCGCTGCTCCTGTCAGCGTCTGCCCGATACCGCTACCGACTCGCTCTTCTTCTGCTTGTGAAGCCCGCGGTGGGTGTGCTGCTCCTGCTCGGTCGACTCTGTCGGTATATAGGCCACGCTGCGGGGCCGCTTAAATAATTTATAAATAATTATTTCTGCAATGCGGCTTCGATTTGCTTTCGTATGGCTGCAGTTTGACAGTTGACAAAATACCAATTTGCCTGCAGAAGGAAAATACCCAATTCTGCGACGTGGCAATGAGAAATGAGCATTACGGCTGCAGTAGAAAGTGTGTTTAGTATTTTGTAACCCGCCTTGGAAAAAATACTTACAAATTGCGTGGCATTAGTACATTTTCGAAAATCCCTTGGCAAATTTGAACGGTCGCGGAGGCGGCCACACCGCACATAACGACAGCCAAGAATCAAACGAAAACAATCAAACGCATTTAAACAGCCGAGAAATAGAACGGAGAAAAACATTCAAAATAAGACTTGATGAGCCGAGCGAGCGGGTAGACGAGAAGCAAGTGGAGGTCTGGTGTTATTAGCGGCATTAAACACGGCCGCCAAGCGAAAGTGAAAGACAAGTGTAAAGCGGAGTTGTTTCATACACACACATACACCTGCAGGCGAACTCCAAGAGAGCAACACAAACACAATCAGGAGCTGGAACGACGACGACGACGACGACCAGCTGTTGTAGCGCCATAGCGGTACTCTCTGCCATTTCTGCGGGGTAAGCAATCAATACGCTTTATTTTCTATCTCTCATTGCTCCTTTGCCTTGCATTAATTATTCAATGGCAAATGCAGCAAGTTCTGCTTCCTGTTGCCGCCTGCAGAAGGAGAGGGGTAGGGGGCCCCTCTTTATCTGCCTCCTTTGTTGTTGATCTGCTGACGGTTTATTGACCGACAAGACAAGTGAAAAAGCGTACGTGCGCCTCTCTCCCACTCTCTCCTCTCTTACTCTCTCTGTCTGTGTGTGATAAGGCACTGTAAGTGTGTCACACAGACGGACGCCTCTTGCCGTTGGCTTTTGTGTGTCAAAGTGGAGCAGAAACCTTTTTGCCTGATTGTGTGTGCGAGTGTGTATCCCTTTCGCACATTCGTTTCTAATTGTGCATGGTTTAAAACGCGTATTTAAGTGCCTTTCCTCGTTCCCTTTCTCCGAGCTCCCTCGCTCTCCCTCCCTCTCTATCTCTGTCACTGCTTCGCTCTCGCCTCGTCCTCTTTGCTCTGTTGCTTTGGCATTGCCTACATTCGAGCGCAGCGCGTTGCTCACCTGTATTTTGCCTTCCTCCTTTATTTTCCTTCTTCACCGCCTTTCGCTGGCGCCTCTCCCCCTGCCGCCCTGTCTCCTGCCATCCATTTCCTTCCTTTTTCCTTTCTGGTTTCTCCGCAAATAAACACACGCCAATTATTTGTATCGCGAACTTTCCCACAGACACACACACACGCATGCACGCACACACTGCATGGCGGATTAAGCGGTGGGAAAACTTGGGGAAAAATTAACCCCTTTTCGCGGACAGATCACTTAAAGGGTTAATTGACGTCGCCACTTGCAGCAGTCCCTTTGGAAATAGCATTTATTCTTGTTTATAGTGGCAAAATAATTAGTTTAATATTTTAAGGGCTTAAATTAAAGAGCACAAAGGGATATACAGAATTTTAATAATATTGCCTAATTATAAATGCAATAAAAAGGAGTAATAATTAATAAATAAATTAAAAATCAAAATTATCTCTTCCTTTTTATTTCCAATATTCTATATAAATTATTTAAGAAGAAATTAATGTAAATCTAGGTTGAATATAATTTTTAATTGCCAGGCGTATTTAAACTATATTTAATTATATTTATTTATACATATTCTTTCATTTCAAGCTAGAAATTTTATTCGGAACTTGCTTCCAGCCTTTCCAGATGTGTTAGCAACATGTTGCTATCACCAGAGTTAACTAGCAACATGTTTCTAGGGCCTGTTCTGTCATGTTTAATTAATATTCTTATACCAGTTATACTTTAATTTCGAGTTTTATTCAAAAATATACCCTAGACTATTTTTTCATAAAAAATTTTCATAAATTTTACTATGGCTTCCGGAAATGTGAGGCACCTTTATTTTTTTGTGGCTTCCGTAGAGGGATTAAAGTTATTTGATTCAGGCGAAGCCAAGAACTCAATTTGAATTGAATTTCAAGGGAAAAACTTGTAATATTGAAATCTTATATAAATAAGGGTTGAAATATCTATTATATTAAATAAATTATATATATAAATGTTAAGAAAAAGAAGGAAGTAATGCCAACATTAATTATTTTTAACTACAAATATTATATTAAAGTTTTGCATTTTTAACTACATTTACCGAACGGTTCTAAATTAATAAATAGTATATAATAAAATATATAAAATATATATTTATTATTTTAAAATAGTAAATAATATATAATAAAATCTTTAAAATATTATTTTTAATAATCTAAAATAATAAATAATATATAATAAATTAAAATGGTCTTGTATATTCCCGCTATAGAAGGTCTAAAAATAGTCTAAAAATAGCTTACCTTTTCAATGGTTTTTTGATCATATCTTGGCTTAAACGCAACCGATTTCGGTCTGGTTTGGTTTTTTCTTCTTAGTTTTTAAGGGAGAACTTTTCTGCATTCAAAACTCGATATATATTTTTTTGGCCAATTTTTTTCAATTTTGACGATAAAACCCCTTTAATTTTTTTGAAAAAAATAATAAAAATTTATTTTCTCCCAGTCATGGCCAGATCGATTTGGCTTTCGATGCTGATCAAGAATATATATGGTTTATAGGGTCGGAAATGTCTCCTTTACTTACAATACCCCGCTCAATAGACGATAATTTCCCGCTATAGAAGGTCTAAAAATGGTCTAAAAATTGCTAACCTTTTCAATGGTTTTTTGTTCATAACTTGGCTTAAACCCAACAGATTTCAGTCTGGTTTGGTTTTTTCTTCCTAGTTTTTTAAGACAATTTTTTCTGCATTCAAAACTCGATATAAATTTTTTTGGCCAATTTTTTTTAATTTTGACGATATAACCCCTTTAATTTTTTTGAAAAAAATAATAAAAATTTATTTTTTCCCGTTAATGGCCAGATCGATTCAGCTTTCGATGCTAATCAAGAATATATATGGTTTATAGGGTCGGAAATGTCTCCTTTACTTACAAAAACCCGCTCAAAAGACGATAATTTCCCTCTATAGAAGGTCTAAAAATGTTCTAAAAAATGCTCACCTTTTCAATTAAACGCAGCCGATTTCGGTCTGGTTTGGTTTTTTCTTCTTAGTTTTTAAGGAAGAACTTTTCTGCATTCAAAACTCGATATATATTTTTTTGACCAATTTTTGTCAATTTTGACGATAAAACCCCTTAAATTTTAAAAAAAATTAAAAATTATAAAAATTTATTTTCTCCCGGTCATGGCTTTTGATGCTGATCAAGAATATATATGGCTTATAGGGTCGGGAATGTCTCCTTGACTGCGTTGCAAAATATTAGACTGACAGATATTAATTTATTAAAATCTAAACCAAGGCAAAACTACACTCTTTAAATATTTTCTAAAATATATTATATATATATCTACCTTCTGAAAATCCCCTTGTGGTATCTCTCGTTGTGGGCTAAGGATCTGCTCGTTGGTCCGTCATTTATTCCAATAAAGTGAACAGCAGCGGTGGCGGTGGCGTCGTTCTCTGTTGATTCAGCTGTTGATTGATTGATTGATTGATGGCAAATCGCCGCAAACAAGGCGACCCAAAACAAATACATGCACAACACATCTGCAGGCTTCGGGTTTTACAGACGCATTAATTTCACTCAAATCGGTTTTCCCCTTTCCCTATATTCCCCTTTTTCCCCAATTTTCCCCCCTTTATCAGCATTCCTCTATTGCGGATTGCATGATGGCGTGTAATCAAAAATTGAAATTAATCATTCAATCGTTCAGTCTTTAAGTCTTTCAGTCTTTTAGTCTTTTGGCTGCATTATCGATGGAAATACTTTAATAGGACCTCTGACCCAAATTGAATTCAAATCAAGATCTTTGTAGGTTGACTTAGTTCTTGGAACTTTCTATTACTGGCATCTATTTATATATTTCTATATTTGCGATTGTAATTACCTGATGGGAATACGTGTAGCTTTTTGGAGAATGTAATATTAATAATGGAATTCTATATAGATGTAGACAGGGAAATGTACAGAGATATGATGGTAGTTATTGAGATATTATAGTTATTATTAATAGAGGTTTCCTTTAATTTGTATAAAAGAACTACTTGAAACTTGATAGTATATATTTTTTAATAATTATATTTCACTTATATATTATTTATATATTATTAAGCATTGTTTAGGATCTCTTTTATGAGTTAGA